>CM072894.1:20341948-20344448 GCA_037013685.1 Acridotheres tristis | reverse complement strand
TCCTATGAATGAACCCATGCATCCATAAACTTTCTTGTGTGTATCCAAAATACTAACAAAAATAACATGCAGAGTATAATGAAGAATGGGCCCGACACGCCTGTAGATTAAGTACAGACTAAATTCAATTTCCAATTACAGAATGACAACTGAGGTAGCTTTTATGACTGCATTACAGTGATTAACGTTCACACCTACATGGAAATTTAGGACACGCAGACATAAGAAATACTTGTGTACAAACAGAGGTAGAGCTTCCATAATTTTAAACAAAACTGTTCATTCCTTGAAAACTACCTCGCTTCTATTCTGCTCTCTGCCTTTCCAAATTCCTCAAGATTTGCTGCTTTAGAAGGAAAGTGGCACAATAAATTACAGCACAGCCAAGTCCCGTAACAGACTCCTTCATTCCTATATGTGATGAAGGAAGGACAATAAGCTTTCTCAGAATTTCATCACAATTTCAATAGCTATTTCCTCTTAGGATGGCAATACATGCACAGATGTAGTGGCCTTGTGGATCTGTACCAAACCACCAAGACAGCACTTACCAATGTGTATGAATAAGCATTCTAATTAGTACTGCTACAGTGGCTGCAGTGCTTTGGAGGAGGAATGAAAATTTTATTATTTATTTTCATGCCCTCTTTTTTAGCAAATATATTTCATTAGAGCTTTAATTCACAGACATAACAATAAAATTACAGTTTTTAGGCTTAGCAAGAAAAACAGTAATTGCAAAAAACTTTTATATGATTATTATGACTTAGAATTTTAAAAATATAATATTAAAATATAATTAGAGTATGCTTGTACCATGATACAGGCTTTGTAATATGATCAAATAGAAATACTACTAAAAGCTTGAGGGACTTTTATCTGTCCTAGCCCATGCTCACAGACCTCTGCCCGTTGTTGGGTTATTCAGGCAGAGGGAGAATCAAGGTCCCCAGCAGACACAGCTCATCCAAGAGAAGTCGGAACTGTAAATGCAAATACACTGGAAAAGCTGCCTTAAGCAGTAAATCTGGCTCTGTGTATGTATCCCACGAGTGGGGAAAGCTGTTGATACAGCTGCATCCACTCTGCCTGCTCTTTGCCGGCAGAGTGTGTTTCTTTGCCGTCCCAGTCAACAGCTTAATGTGGCTCCAGCCCCTGAACAGCATTTCTTTCATTCCCCAGGCAATTCTTTTCTGAGTGTTGCCACACTTGGAAGCAATTCACTTTCTGCCACTAATATTCTGTAAGAATGTTTGATTTTCTATTAGAAAAGAACAGGAAAAGGCAGAGCAGTACCAATACTGACTTCTCTGAGACACGAACAAAACTGCATCTAATACAGAAAGAAGATTTTGGGCAAGATTTTACAAAGAGCACCTTCTGCATTTATACCAATTTTTTCTCTACTTGTTCCAACAATTGCTTTCCCATTATAGCAGGAACTACTTTATTCTATTAAGAAATGCTTTTACTGGAGTTTGAAACAACTCCCGAGTTCCTAAAATCCATCTCTATATTCCAACTAAAGTTTTACTTTCTGAACCTCAGGACAAACACACCCACAAATAACAACAGACCATAGCACCAGGTACGGCACGAGCCAGCTGGGAGATCGGGGTGCCAGCACCCTCACCCAGGTCCAGGCTCAGGAAAAGCCATCACAGGAAAAGCAGTTTCTGCACTTGACATGCCAGAGAGAGCCCCCCCCCTTCCCCAAAGCACCCCCCCGAGCAGCACCACTGTCAATTAAACGCTTATGATACCACACGATGTTGTTATCCCGTGTTTGAAAATACCCACGGTAATTAAACCCCGTGTGTGCTCTGCTAGCAATGATAACGCACGATCTGGTGCAGCCGTCTGAAAGAGACTTGGAATTTATCTCGGTCTGGTCCTACGAACACTTTAAACATACAAAAATGCTTGAGCAGCACTTTTCAAGGTACAGTGTAAACCAGCTTTGCCAGAGAGAATGTCACTTGAAATGGTAGATATATTGATGGAATCACAGAGTCTGCTTAACAAACAATATGTGAATTTAGGTTTTTCTTGTCTGCTTTATAATAATTTAAAAAACCAAAACCAAACAGTTAAGGTAATATTATCAAATTCAACAAAATAACAGCAGAGATATCAGTAAGTGGTTAAACCTCATTTCCTTGCCTTGTGACTGTTTAAAAGCAATATTGCTGTGCAACTAATTTTATGTGAGGAATAGTTGCTCCTGCATTCCCAATAAAACCCTGCCTGCATTTTATGTGCATTCCTCAGTGCTGGGCACAGGCTGCCCGCCTGGCTCGGGGCCCTGGTGTCCCCCAGCAGAGCCAGAGGGGCTTTACTCCAGCTCTGGCTGTCAGAGCAGGGAGCCTCGAGCTCCGGAAAAGGGAACGAGAAACCAAGCACTGCAGTTATAGGGAACGCTAGAAAAACAACAGAAAACCCCAAAGAAGTAGAATTCTACAAAATGCAAATACTCATGTATCCTCAAGCTTACCCCATT
>CM072894.1:20144448-20336948 GCA_037013685.1 Acridotheres tristis | reverse complement strand
AGCTTGCAGGAATATTCCTCCAATTTATTTCACTTTTGTTGCAATAGGAATTGTTACTGAAGGTACAAGGAAGAAAAGGAGCAGATGCAGAATGGAACCCACACTTAAAACTATGATGTAAAGCATCTGCAGTGATAGGCTGACACAGCAGATGCTTTTTAACCATTTCAGGTTCCTTAAAATTCAGGGTTGTGTCAGTGGCAGGAAGCCCCAGCCAACCAACTGGACATTTCTGTGGCAGCAGCCTCCAGCTTTGTCCAATTGTAAAAGATAACAGTTTTCTACCATGGAAATGTCTAAGACCAGCAAATATTTAATCCTGAAAACACCATTAAAACATATTTTGTCTCTCTTCTCAAAACCAATCCTACCCTTTGGAACCTGCTCAAGTTCAGGATCATGCTTCAGCTTTCCCAGATGTTCTTTGACTAGAAGGCTGCTGAGAAGGGTGAAGGACCAGCAGCCTGCCAGAACCTGCTCACTAGGGACAAAACAGGGGCTGAATGCGGGAGAAGGAAGGAAAACAACAAGAAGGACAGGACATGGCAGAGGATTTAGCCAGCTCAGGCCTGAATTCCATCAAAGGAGTGGCCAGAAACCAAGTTGGAGAAGGGTTGATGTGCCTCCTGTTGCAGTTCCTGGCCAAGCTCTCACCAAATTCAACAAGCGCCCTCCCAAAGCTATACCAAGGACAGCTGCTGATAAGGAAAGATTTGGGTTACAATCTGGGTCTGTTTTCCTCCCCTTACAGCAGCTGTGATAGGGTGAGGGTAAAGTTTTCCACTTCTGCTGCCCTAAAGCTGAACTGAGACCTGGAGAACATGAGCATGTGTGTGTGGAACCTGCATCTTTCGCACCATTTCAGTTTCTGCCTGCTTCTCACTTTGGTTAACATTTGAAAAATTCATTTCCCAGAGTGACTTTTTAAAGAGAATGACTTAAAGCTGGAAGCCAAAGGGACTGTCTATAATTTTGTTTGCTTTTGGTTTTGCTACAGGATAAAACGAGTGGGAGAAAAAAAGCACTCAGTGTGTAATTTTCATTTTACAAGTGGCGAAAAAAATATTTAGGAGTATAGTTGGGAGAAAGAGTTTATCAAAACTTGTCTGAGCCTTTTAAATGAGCCCAGCTCAACAGCAGATATGAAAGGCAATGTCTAAGACAGAAATTGGGTCAGCAATCTGCAACAGTGTACTTGCCAGTGTGATCAGTGTGAATCTACAGCTAATGGGGACATCAGCATCTCCCAGATATGAGGATGGTGGAATGACCAGGGTGAAGAAGCAGCCTGTGGAGGTTTGGGGAAGCAGAAAGACTGGGTCATAACAAGGATCATAGACTGTAATTGCTGTTGAAAAGAAAAAGAAGAAGAAAACAAAAAAGAAGAAAAGCAGGTGATGTACTTAAGTCTTACTATATCCTTAATGAAAGGCACTGTTTTTAAAATGGTACTTTTATGCTTAAAACATAAAGTTTTAGATAGACAAAATGTTTGCCAGGAATCCATCTTAAATTAGATTTTGGTTTATTTGCTCTGGTTTTAGCATGTTCTATCTAAATATATATATATATATCTTAAAAGAAAAATAAAGAAAAGTAATAATCAAGAGTCATAAATTTCCAGCAATATCACAAAATCCCTCATTAGCTTTCTGAACGCTAAACGTCTCCATTGATTTAACAAAATGGACAAGGTCTGTACAATTTTTGAGAAGACAAACATGACCTAGTAACAGATTGGTATCTTTCTTCTTGGGGCTTTTCAGTGCATTTATTTAATGGTCTTGACGTACATTACTTAAGAGAAACATTAAATGCCAGTGCTTTGCAACAGTTTTGTTACTGTTTCCTTAAAGTAAACAAACAAAAAATACATTCAAAAAAAAGCAAGGCTGTTTTGCTCATGTGATGGCAGAGGCCTTGGGCAGCTGTGACACGCACTGCTCTTGCTCAGAGACATTACCCAACATCAGTCAGCTGTCACCAAAAGAGTTGCACGGAAAGCATTAAAGGATAAAAAGAAAGGGGGGCCGGGGTGGGGGAGAACTGAGCAAAATGCCACACATGCCAGCTAGTCTTTCCAGAAGGAAGACACCAGAATATGTATATTTGGGGGAGGAAAGAGGAGGGGGGAAAGAGCACTAACACAGAGAAAAACTTGACTTCAGGGGAAAAACCAGCAGCTCTCTGAAACTTGTTTAGCAGGTTTGCATTCCTAATGTAATCTGACTTGTGTTGGTGGTGGTTTTTGCCCTATTCCTTACTTTGCTTTCCAAGAGAAACGTAACAAAACTGAGGTAGAAATAATGGTGGGCACACTCCAGCCTGAAAGATTTCTAATGGATGCTAAATGAAGATTGCATTAAGGACAATGAAGCCATACATACACAACAAAAACTCAACTTTACAGTTTGGGAAGGGAAGTAAATGTACCTTGAGGGTTCAGTTTTGCTTTGTTATTTGTACTGTTTGTTTGGTCACAGTCCACTGCACTGCTATAAACAGCTCTGCAACCCATAGCTCTGCCAGCGACCTACACTGATTTCACTCCCTACAGCTTCACCAAAATAGCCTCAAAACTACGACTAGAGCCATGCAACAAAGGCCAGCCGTCACAGCTTAAGGTAATTTGCCTCTCAGAATCCTACCAAATCTTACGTTTGACTGTTTCAGATGCTAACATAAACCTATTAAGTGGCTCTTTCATTCATCTATGCACCTTCTAAAGACTGTATCACCTTATCAAGGAGCAATATGCTGAAAACTCTTACAGTTTACCAACAAGAAAAATCGTTCTGCTCTGGTTTGATGTGAGAAATTGGCAAAAGAACCATTCCTGAACACTGGGAAATGCTTCTGTTTCTATTTTTAAAAACTGTAAAGCTTCAGTCATATCACGCTTTAGGTTTTTTCCTGGATACATTCAAAGTAATTTTCCTTGCCATATTCCAATTGTTGAGGTAAACATACATATTTAATATAAAGTAACATTGAAGCCTAGCCTATAACTCTCAGCAGTACATAGTGCTTTCAACACATTCCTTTGAGGTACTGTACAAATCACAATCACTTTCCTGAGTTTTTGCAGACAGAACATTAAAAGAAATGAACTGCAGAAATTAAGGTCCAGATTACCATTACCCTGTTTTACCTGTTCTTAGTTTAACACCACAGAACAGACAGGATTGAGGAATACTGTTGCTCTTAGAATAGCAAAAATCTGGCTCTCTGTCGCAACACAACCGTTCATCTCTTTAGTCCAATAATGTTTGAAGTTAAAGCTCTTTATATTAGCACATGCCACCAATGTAATTGTGAGGCAAACAAAAAATAAAGCACCACTTCAGGCACTTGACAGCAACTAAATCTCAAGAACAGCAGAATGGAATCAACACACAGGGTTCATGTCCTTCTGAAATCAACCCACTTGCACCTTGCTCCTTGGTGAGTATTGTCTAGCTTGAACAGAACTGAGCATCAACATGCGCTTTCTGTCATATGTGGCTTTTTCAGATCAGCAGCTCTTGTTTGATGCACTTTTCCTTCAAGTACACCCTGGCTCTTTAGAGACAAGGTAAATCGTAGTCTTCCCAGTACCCTTTACAATTTTAACACTACTGAAAAGGGTTCTCTACCCCTATGTAGCAGATTCTGTGTGTGCCAACATTCATTACATTTTTTTTTAAGTAGCATCACTGACTGCAACCAAACATTTTGTTCCATTCAACGTATGTATCAAGCTCTTTTTGAGATATGCTAGGCTGTATCTTGCAGAAAGCATTTTCAAAGTCTTGATATGTAACTGGCCTCAACTGGCTGGGCATAATGGCTGAAAGGTCTGTGGCTGGCATGGCATGGAGTGGGCCCACCACGGCTTCCTGACACAAGTGAGCCACATCTAGTCCAGAAAAGCCTTCTGTGCGCTGGACAAGCAGTGCAACCTCCTTGTCATTGAGACAGTAATTGTGCTGTGAGAGCAGTTGTACTATTATCTGGTGTCTCGCTGTGCTGTCAGGAAGTGGGATTAAAAGTCGTTTCATGAAGTACCTTCGAAGAGATTCATCAATTTCTTCTGGTTTACTCGTGGCGCAAATTACTACTATTTGGTCCTCAGCAGAAGTCAGTACAGTGTCCAGCTGCATAAGGAACTCGGTTCTCATCCGACTTACTGGACTATGTTCTTCACTTACTTGAGAGGAAAGGAGCATGTCAATGTCACTAACAAAAATCACCGAGGGTTGGCGACACCTTGCCACAAGGAAGGAGGCATGGACAATTTTTTCTCCTTCCCCTAACCACTTTGTGACAAGGCCAGAGCCAGTGATTTTGAAAAACGTGGCCCCCAGCTGACTAGCTATACATCTGCCCATTAATGTTTTGCCTGTTCCCCGAGGTCCAAATAAAAGGATGCTCCGAGGTAGAGCAGTCAGTCCATTGAATGCATCTGACCTCAATACTGGCCATAAAACCTCCTCCTTAATGACAGCCTTTACTAGATCTAGGCCAGCAATGTCGCTCCAGTCCACGGGAGGTCCTTGGCTGATAATCTCATTGGTAACAAGGTCAATGAGGTGTGTGTCAGTATTCTTCAGTTGCTCGTCCACAGAGTGGTTGGATGAGGTAGCTGCACGAAGTCCCGGGCCTTGCATTGGGTGAGGGAGGAGCTGCCTGTGCTCGTCACCGTGCTCAGTCATTACTGGGGAGCTATACTTCCCAAACGAGTCACTCGATCTCGAACCCAGTGAGTTTTTAGCAGTACTATAGGATGGGGGTGTTAAAGCCCTACTGGACTGGCTACTGAATTTCCTTTGCTGTTCAGAGGACATTAGCTGCTTTGTTGGCTTAAATGCTAAGGATGATGTTTCAGCACTTCTGTCAAAACCATTCCCTCTGTTTGCATTTGAAATGCTGTTGTCTGGCATTCGATACATTGGACTCTGTGTAGATCTCTGTTGGCCGTAGCTGTAATTTCCATAACTGGAGTCCATTTCTCCTTGCCCTGCCATGTAGAAAGCTTTCCTTTTGAGAGAGCTGGCTGAACTGTTTGTCAGGGCAGACGGCGCGATTGGCGTCAGACCATGGCCCTGGTAGGAGTAGCTGGGGACAGTGGTTGGGGGCAGAGGGGTTGGAGCAGGGATTCCTGAAGGCAGGTAAGCTGAGGGTGGCGGGGCACCCCCAGGGCTGTACCCAGGGCCAACAGCGGTTTGAGGAGGATAACTGGCGGAAGGGTAGCTGTAACTGGAGAGATTGGAGGTCCCGTTGTAGCCAGGGACAAGGGCTGGTGGTGGCGGCGGTGGTGGGGGCTGTAAAAGTCCCGAGCTGTGCAGGGGGGATGGATGAGGGGATGGAAGTGCAGGTGCTGGCTGGCCACTGTAACTGGTATGCAAATATGAGCCGTTGTATCCTGTGGCATATTCCTGAGATGGGAGCCCTGAATGAAGACTGGGAACGGTGTGACTTCCACAGGTGCTGCTGGAGTAGCTGGGTTCAGCCAGGTTACTGGCCACTCCAGGAGAGCTCCCGATGCTGGCTGAGACATCCGCGGGAGGGAGGGCTGCACTTACCCCAGCTTTGCTGGCAGTGATGACATCTGGGACACAGTTCATGGGATACACGCTCTCCGAGTTCAAGGATGGCTGCCAAGGCTCACTTTCATTCTTCCGACCATTCACCAGCCCCGAGGGAGCTTCAGAGTAATTGCTGAGAATGGGTCGCTCAGCCGGGCCTTCCAAAATCCCGGAATACTTTTCTGCATACTTTTTCAGAAGGTTGGAGGCGGTCAGAGCCGAGATGTCGTCGTTGGCCCAGGCGTACTGGTACGTGCGCTGCAGGTGCCCCCGGTAGGCTTCCACCTTGTGGGCTGGGGACCGGGTGGTTGAAGTGATATCGAAGTGCTGCTCTGGCCACTGGGCATGCTCCGGCGTCCACTGCATCTTCAAGCCTAGGGCAGTAGCAAACAACAAAGTTAACAGTGACCTCAGCTTTTTCCTTGTGTTTTTAAATGAGTTCTCAAACACACAGTCTGTGAATGTCTTCAGCTCTCTAAAACACTGTACTTAACACCACAAGTCCTTAAGGAAAGAAAAGGTAATGGCCTTAAGAAGCAGTATGGTTGGTTTGTTACAGGCACATACACACGTAGACAATTTTTTTGCCAATTCAGTAGAGAGTCAATTTCTTGTTTAAAAATATAAGTAATGCTATAGCTCTCAAAGTAATTAAATAAAACTCAGTATATTTTAAATACTCAGAGTGGAGATTTACTGTAAACATACAAGGCATCCAACTGCTCTGTCCTCTTTCATCACTGTTTCAGTTTTATATTTTAACCAATATAAAAATATGAGACACAGCTGACAGATCACATCTAGGATACCTCTCTTATTTGGTACTGAACACCTAGTTAGCAGAGTATAATGCACCCTGCGCAGAACAATATGACACAGACATAGCAGGTCATTCCATAATCCAACTCTCATCTAAAGTGGTCCACGACAGTTTCAAATCTGCTTCGTGGAGTGCAGCAAAGCAATCTCCCAGGCAGCGCTCTGTCGCTTTCATCACACAAAGCCTACAACTCGGTATGAATTACAACTGGCTCCTTTCTGCCTCTCAGTTCTGTTGTTGAGGGTCTGGAAAAAAAAAAAAACAAGCATGACTTGTCTGTCGGTCTCCTTGCTTGCTTTCTCTTCCTCCCCCTCTGCTTCACAGCCTCCAGGGTACAAAG
This sequence comes from Acridotheres tristis, assembly GCA_037013685.1. Taxonomy (NCBI): domain Eukaryota; kingdom Metazoa; phylum Chordata; class Aves; order Passeriformes; family Sturnidae; genus Acridotheres; species Acridotheres tristis. The sequence continues at coordinate 20,330,221 of CM072894.1, read as the reverse complement.
AAAGAGGGTTAAAGAAAAAAAATAAAGCAAAAAAAAAGATGAAGAAAAGGAAAAAGAAATGAAGCCAAGTCCCTGAAAGTTCTGTGGCTTCCACAGCTAGCTATAAAAAAACCCTGAAACAAACAATACAAAACCAACACCAAACCTATCATAAAAAACCAGAAAAAATGCAAATGTCATTTTAAAGCAATTAATCTTTTAATAACGTGATGTGAATTATCTCTCCTCTTCGTATTCCACTGCAATAGGTAAGAGCAATTTACAAGCATTAAGATAACCCCCTCCAACTTGTACCTATGCATGGTAGACACATTGCTGGGTTTTGTACAGCTGTATCAAATAGACCTCCTTAATCTCTCTCGTATTACCAAAAGTGATTTTTGCAAACAGTCTTGTGCCCTCTGGCACAGATTTCCTGATAAGGAGGAGGCCTAGTCGAAATGAAGCATCTGTGGCACTAGCTCCCTTCTGAATTACTGCAGTCTATTTTGACAGCTTCTACCCCCTCCTGTTTCTCTCCCCAACCCCTTTAGCTCTTCATTGCCTGACTCTGGCATCTGACATGGCCAGCTTAGCCTCGCTGAGCTAAACCTAACACAGCACACAGTTTGGTAACAGAATGGCATGTTTATTCCCTTCTGACTCCCTCTTCCTTGTTTGCAAAACCACTGCACCAGACACTGGAAGTTAATTAGCAGGATGATGCTGTGCTAATTGTGTTAATTTACAAGGTTTTAGTCAAAGAGAATCATGCCAGGGCTGGCACTGCTGTCATGCTTCCGACTTAATGATTAAGAAATACTGAAAACAAGGTGGGAAGGATTGCAGTAATTACACAATAAATGAATAAAGCAACAGATTCATTTGCAATTATATTTTATTGTGGTTGCACTCATTTGCATCTGGATTCCTTTTTTTTTTCTTTTTTGGATTAATGTATTTGCAAATCACCAAATCATTTAAATTTAGGCTGAAAATGGCAAAGTACCTCTAATTGAGCCTTATATTTTATCACTACAGCTAGTGCAAATCTCACTCCCCCTGAGCATGCCATTGATTACTTGTGGATTTTTTCCTTCCTGAGCATTCTCTTTCTCTCTCATTTTTCAAACACTTTGACAACTTGATAAAAATGTCTGTTAACAATTAAACAGTTATCCTAGAAAAGTTAATTCAGAGAAGTGTTTTTGACAAATGCTGCTTTGAGACTGAGATTTTGTCAGATTTATTTCTATCATTTAGCATTAATATAATACTTTTTGCTAATTGTTTATGATGTTTCAACCATTACCTTGCAGAGAGAGTAAGTATATCACGAAATTGGAAGAAATTATAGAAATCATGTATTTAAATAACTGCATTAAAAAATGCAATTTTAATGACAAATTATCAGAAGTTTCCAAAAATCACACTTTATTAAAATCTGCTGGAAATCTGAAGAACAAATCACCAAGAGCCAATTGCCAGTGATCAGTATCTGAAATTATTTTAATGTCATGAGAATTACCACAAGCCTTTTTTAAAAGCCAAGAATATTAATGTTCATGTAACACAGAACTGCATGACAGCATACAAGTTCATTGCCCCATTAAAAAAAAAAAAAGTCGAACAAAACCAACAAACAGACGAAACCTATCTGTGTTCTGCAATGTTTTGCTTATAAGGTTACCAAAACACTGAAGGCTTCTGTTACAGAGATGCAGAAAAACTTGAGTAGGTTGATGTTTCACTAGATACTAATGAACAGATGCCATGGGAAAGACTCTTTGCAAAGAAAGCACTAAAGCAGCAGTGAAACTTTGGAAAAAGAAGGCAAAACAGACATGGACGGAGCAGAGAACCTCATAGGGCTGTATTTGTACTGTAGTTAATGAATATGCTTTTGGCACATTGTTTTTAACTGCTTCTAAAAGAAAGCCTATTCAATTTAAAGAGATAAAAGAATGCACTGGTTCAGAGCTCAACACCACACACTACCTACTCTGTAAGCTTTTCAAAATACCTTTTCCAAATACTTTAAAAATTTCATCAGTTGGTCTTTTTTATTTAGAATGGATTATGTGGTTTTAAAATAAAATAATTAAATTTTTAGTCACAGTGGAGAGATGTATTTCGATTTTGCAAAAATTCAATTCTTTGAATTTTATTCGTCTAGATTAATTTCTTTTCCTTATGAGGCTGCAAAAGAATGTCAGAAAATCTAAATTATCCATTATAAGAGGAGAGAAAAACCACATCATCGGCATTCTTTATTTAGAATAATTGCTAGATAGACCAGTAGTTTCACACTGTCATGCTATCTTTGGATATGCTCACTGAACAATAATTGAAAGTTTATTTATTGATGCATATTAAATACCAGTGCATTTAACAAAGGCTGTAAAGGCAGGATTAGGCTTTGATTAGATAAGCTTAAGAGAACAGGACTGTTCTCATCCCATGAAACATGAGCATTTATTCCAGCACATCGCAATCATTAGTGTTATTTGGAAGCATAGGTTAATAGTTAACTATAAGCATATTTTTTGCATTAATAAGCAGCGAAGAAATCTGAATTTACATGAAGTCTACTGGAATGGTCTGGACTGGGGGGCACAAAGAGCCATTTCCTCAATTTGATATTAATTGAATAAGCAGAAAACTTCCGCTAGGTTTGACTCTATTTGATAATAGTTCACAAATTGTTTGACAAAAGTCAAATGTCTGATTTGGGAGAAAAAAAGAAAAAGCAGCAGCTGTTGTACTTTTTAACTATGCAAACATTCCCCTTCCCTCTGCCCACCCTCAGCCTCAAATTGTTTAATATTTGTAGCCACTTCCTCTCCATATTTCAAATTGTATTTTAGTAATTGCTTTTTGTTTGAGCTGATACATATTTCTGCATTTCTTTTGTTAGGAATCCAAATGCTGATATAAACATCTAAAATCAGGTAAATCGGGGCATATTTAGAGGTTGCATTTTTTAATTTTAGCATAATTTAAACTCTGACATAAACCACAGTCATGCAGATAGTGTATTTGATTAATAACTTTCTGAAAATCCAGAAGCAACACAAGGCTGAATGTATTTTTTTTTTAATTCTTTGCTAACTTAGGAATCCTCTGAACTATCGACATTTTTGAACTGTGTAAAGTGTGCTGGTATGGGCTGTAAAAGGCAAAAGGAAAGGATTCAGTTCTTTAAGTACAGGTATGTACTTATCAGAGAATTGCTTTTAAGATAAATTTAATACATTATATAGAGAGGCAGGGTAGGCTATTTTAGCAGTATCTATTTTTCCTTGTCCTGACAGCCTTGCTATACATCCCTGCTCCATAATTCCTACAGTTGGATCTATCTGGATTACATTTAAAGTAATTATAGTCAACAATTTCATTATGGAATTACTTCAAACTAAGTGTTTGACCATATTTCCTCTTCTAATATTGTGCACTTAGCCTGAAAACAGAAAATCTAATACACAACACTTCATCAGTTGCACATATAATAATTCCATATGGCTGAAAGCCACTTACATATTCAGATATATGAATTCAAATTAAAAACAAACAAGCAACAACAAAAAAAGAAACAAAAAAGAAAATTGCCAGAGTTACGAAAAACTAATATTGCAATTTGAACACAAAAAGGAACAAGCAGTATCCTACACATCCTAACAGTCCAACAGGGCCTGATCCTGCTGGGAGCTCAGATGAGTTTGTGCATACAAAGAATCCCCCAGTGCTGGTGCCCTCAGTACACCAGGTCAAAACTTCTCATCCCCTTACAGGATTATATCTGTCAAAAAAGATATATAACTAGCCTTTGCTTTCAATTTAAATACAAGAGTTTCTGTTGAAAACAGGCATAGGAACATGGTCCAGAAATAGGACCACACGGGTAAAACCATCACAAAGGTTTTACAGTGTCCCAACTCACCAACTTGCCTAGCAACAATGTGCTTTAGAGAAAGGATACTGGGACTTTAGTAAAGCTCTCATCTGCTCACACCTCAAATAAAAGAATCAAACTAAAATTAAATCAGATGCCGCTGTGGATTTCTGAAGATACTGGAAGAGATTGCACTGCACTTCTACAGATGCTGGTGAAAAAAACCTAAATGTCCCAGAGCTGCTGTGCAAAAGGCACTAGAAGTAAGGCAGTACACCAACCTTCCCAACCAGCTTCCAAAGTTTCAGTTTCAACTGTTCCTTCAACATACCTGAGGCAAAAGAAAGTAATTCTTCTCTTCTTGTGGTCTCTCTTTTCCTGCCCCAATCACCCCTGCAGTACATAGGTCCTACCTAGCACAAATCTGCAGCTTCCTTTGCAAGCACCAGGAGTCAAGCAGGTTCTTAACTTTAGGCCCGTTGTTAAATATGATCTGAGCAACTGCCTAATGCACTGTTGAAAAGGGCTGCACTGCACCAGGGGTGAAAGCAAATGGATGCTTCTGCTAAGTGTCCATAACAGACAGGTAGGAGCACACTGCTGCAAGGTAGGAAACAACTCCAAAGCCACAGCTCTGAGTACCACCAACCACTTCCCCCTAGACTTGAAAGTGCATGTGAACTTCATCACTTTGGATTGCTTACACATTTACCCTAGGACCTCAAAAACTGTCCCTGCCCACTGAACTACTACCCTCAGCCCTGTCCCCAGTTATTCAAGACACTGAATATTTACACAACAGACTATAATGATTTTAGCCAAGGATTTGCTTCTTGTGGACATGTGGAGATTGGCTGTGCCAAAAGAGCTACTGACTTGAATAGGTGTTTCATTGGGAACATGCCAGTATATACCTCAAAACCCTTACTTCAGTGTGGGCTGAAGGTGTTAGTACCCTGAGGATCAGGCCCTAAAGTCACATTTTAAAGTCCTTCTCAAGTATGGGGCAGAGCGGAATAAATGAGTCATACTGTAACCGCTGTGCAAGATGTAGGACACGCAGCTCCCTGGATTTGTACTAAATCTGATAATATTTTATAAGACTGTATACTGTCATATGTCCCATAATAATAAAAATCAATTCAAGATAAAACAATTCTTTTACACTCAATTTTTTATTAATAAGCATAATTTCAACTGTTTGAAGATAGTGCAACTGATCTCTCTTAATTGGAAACAGGGAGGATTTTGAAGAGTGGATTGAGCTAATTATGTTTTGCAGGGGAAAAAAAAAAGGAAAGAAAATTATTCCCACATTTATTTTCTAATTACTCAGTGAAGACCTCTGCTCTAGTCCATGAGGAACTCCTTTGACGTCAAAGGACTCGGTGGGAGGATGAGCCTCCAACTGAGATGCCCAGCTGTACAGTTCCAACCTTGTAAGCTTTTTTCAGTAAGTGGCACCACAAACTCACAAAAACAGGCCTGGAAAGTGCTCTCAGCATTTTCTTGGTAGGGGTCTGTTCTTCCTCTTATTATATATGCATGCCCTGCACATCAGTGGGAGCAAGTTGTTGGCAGGGTATTTACAATATATTTCCATCTAGCAAGGATAGTGAAAGCGTTTCAATCTTTAAAACAAAACACTTAAATCATGAGTAAGATTGAGGATCACATATATGTCAACAGCACTTAAAGATGAAAGTGGTAAGAAAAATGCAAAATGCGAGCCTGGAACGGTTAAAAACGAAATTATTAAATTAAAAACTAATTCCAAACTGATACACCTCAATTATCTAACTTAAATACTGTCAAATGATTATTCTTTTAAAATCACACTTTCACACCTTACAACAGCAAATTGCAATGCATCTACAGCAAATGAATTCTCTTCCCACAAGCCCCCTCCCTGCCATTTACATAAAGCAGCCTTTGATAGTCACAAAGACATTTCTGGCTAAACAGCCTTTAGAAGATCCATTAGCTTCAAAGGCTGAAGAAACAGAAATAAGGAGAAATAATAGCCAAGCAAGCAAAGGGAAGCTATGTCCAGAGATGACACTGGCATATTTAGCCAGCAGAAGCAGGCTGGACCTGGAGCCAGCCTTACAGCCGCTGCTGGCAGGGACTGGAGCTTTTCCTGAGGCACTCCTGGGACCTGCCAGCCCACTGCCCACCTCGGAGGTGTTGGTTCCTCTGCAGCAGCAGTCCCTGACACAAAAACATCCTTGCTGTGTAATCACATTGATGAGCAATCACTGTGTACCATAAGTAAAACCATATATGCACACGTGCCTTGGAACGCATCTATGTAGAAGATTGGCAATATTTATGATTAAATGCAGTTTATCTTGAAATATTTTATTATGTCAGTTTGCCCTCACCATACTAATTTGCTCATAGCACTTTTCTAAATCAACTAGAAAACACACTAAAGAAAACAACTGAATTTTCTTTTACTCTATTATGGTGCTTCGTTTTGCCAGGATTTACATTTTTAAGCTGTTTTTGTTAAGTAGCTCTGAACAGTACCACGTCTTTAAAGGACCTAGCATGCTTTGTCAGTGCCAGATGAATAAGATCACAATAATTTCTGAGAGAATACTCAGAAGAACAATAGCTGTAAACAAATGTAAGCATAACTTACATGAAAAAAATTACCTTTTGCAGCTCACTGAACACACACTTATGGCTATAATGTATTTTTAAGAGATTTAATATACCACATAATCTGCAATTTATGCCCATATAAACATAAAAATCAATATAACTGCTGTAGGGTAACTAGTGATTCTGAGAATTAGAATATTCACATAATAAAATATAATCATGAACAAATATGTAGTTTGCCCACTTGGCACAAGTATTTATGCATATTTGAAAATGCAAAATATTTTAGACCTGGAGTGTGATTGTGCTCCAACTGAAGTGCTTATTTCAAGGCTCAAATAAACCCAGCTGAAGCTTTTAGAAGTGCAGCAAAATGCATACTCTCTTTTTAGGCAACAAAATAACAGAAGTAGCCTTTATTTAGTTTTTCTTCAAGAAGTGGAGTCTGAAGCACATTTACCTTGAAAGAGTGTAACACAAATCCTTAAAAGCAGAGCAGACAAAATACCTTCATGCTTTATCGTGTTTCTCACGTAATCAGCTGAAGCAGGTGAAACACAAAACCCTGAACCTGTTTTTTAGCAAGTAAGTGAGAGGCAAAAGGAATAAATTTTCAGCACTAGGGAGCCTGTCATGGAACATTCAGATCTTGACCTAAACGCTTCTAGGGAAAAAAACTCTTTAATATCTGAAAATTATAATTTTCAAATATTGGATTCTGTTATTTTTCCACTTCTGTTGCAAACTATGTTTTAGAAAATCGTTTTACTTTTACTCTTTCATTCACACTTAGAATTACTGTTTTGGTTTGTTCCTTGCCACTAATAAAGCTTTTTAAAAACCCTTTTTGATGTATCGTAAATCCACTAAGACAATTTCCTTCTTAAGCTCACTTCCTTTTGCCAAATGAAGATCATCAGGACGTACCACACGTGTCCAAAGGGACAGCAGAGCTGATGAATATGTATGTTTTATGTCACAACAGAGCACTCCCCTTGTTCTGCAGTATCGACCTTCTCTTATGTGAGTAAATAACAGGTGAGCACTTGTGCATGAGGATAAATGGGGTTAAAACTGCCATACAGGGACATACTTTATTTGAACAAAGTGGGTGCCCAACAAATACAGATTTAACTGATGCTGAATTATTTTTATATCATGTTGTTCTAAAATGTTAGAAAATCACCTTGCTTTAAAACATAAGACCAAGCTAGATAGCAAGAGTTATTTAAAATATATTTCCTTTCAATTAACAATAGAAGCACTCTGCATAAATTCCACCATAATATAATTTTAATATATTTTTCACTCATCATATCTAAAAAAGAAGATATGTATTTCACAGCTTTATGTATAGCAACAAAAAGTTAATTCCAGAGATTCATCTAGCCAGCTCTTTTTGCTTTACAAATATGAAGGTAAAGCTCAATTTCAATAAGTTTCAAATAACTGTAGACAGATTTGGCCCATTACATTCAACTAACATAAGTGAAAAAGCAAAATTATATGGGCCAATAGCACAATGGTCCAGCTTGGAACCAGGAATACTGCTTTCCTTTTAAAGCACTTATTTCAAAACCTACCCCTGTAGGATAGGTATGAACAGTTGCTTTACTCAGATTAGAGTATCTCTGCTAATTAGCTAAATGAGAACAAATACCGATTAAATGTATATATAGAAGTAATCTGATACTCAAGAAAAAAAAAATCCTTAACATGTGTCCAACAGTATACAAAGCTTTCACAGAAATTGTTTATGTTATTTATGCTTTTTGGCAATCTGCACATTAATTTTTAATGAAATAGTAAAGAGATGTTGCGTCTCACACTTCAGTAAAAATATTCTATAACCAGGACTGGTTGACATAGTGCATTAATTCAGTGTCCTTCACTCCTGGGACCTGTGTATAATTTAGTCCAGCCTGCAGAAAATAACTTTGATCTTAAGGCTGTGGAAAAAGCTACATATGAAATGAGTTTTGGTGGGTTTAGTGTTGTTTCTTATATACAAGACGACATATGAAGATAAACTGCTTTAGAATGCTCCTGACATGGCCCAGGATTAAGAGCAGGGAGCTCTTAGCAGAGCTCATCCACTCTCTCCCTTTTTCCCATCGTACCAGACACACATCACACACATTTCTCTCTACTGTACACATCAGAGCAGCTACTGCTGGCACACACTGCCTTTCCAAAGAGAATATCCTGTGCAAAAGGATTGTATTATCAACCTGTACACTCATTTGTTGTCTCCGTTAAAAACCCAAACAAACAACGTCTATATTACAACATGGGAGATCACGTTGTTGTAAGAAGTGATGATGTTACCCCAGGGAACCCGAGATTTCCTCCCCAGGGTAGGGAACACCTAAGCTAAGTCATCAGAACTGTACTAATCACGCTCTTAGGGAAAAAAGAGCTCCGGCACAGCTCCTTCCCGGCTCGGCTGCGCGAGCAGCTGACCCTTCCTTTCCTTCCTGCTCCCCCCAAAGCAGGGAAACAAGATTAAAAGCAGAAGCACAACCAAAGAACTGATATCCTAGAAAAACTAAGCTGCGATAAATCTTTCCTCCACTTAAACCTTTCAATTACTGTATTTCACAAATTCCAAAGATTCTTTCTTGCTCACTCAATAAAATGTATCTGAATTAGCTACTGAAAAATGGAATATTGCCAATTTTTTGCATGCTTTTGGTTTGGGACTTACTGTATTATTTCCTGAGCATTTGAAAGGAACTATATAGATTGTTCAATTGGCTTGACAAATTATCTGGGGGACTGGGAGAGGAGGAACAGGGAATTTTCTGTAGACAAATATAGAAATCTCTCTCTTTCTCCCTCTCCCCATTTATATATTTTAGACACACAAGCACCAAGGCACCAGAGAGAGAATGTCTCAACAGAGAAACTGAACTCTGTGTATACTGATATTTTTCGATATTCCTGCAGAAAGTGGTAAGGAAAAGAGACTAACTCGTCATATTAGATGTTGGTTCTCTTTTCTCAAAAACAAAAGTAAAGTTGATCTGCAATAGGAAAAGTTAAGCCACGTCCTAAGACACAGAGTATGTCATTGAGAGGGTGCACAGGCAGAAAAAGAGGGCAGAAAAAAATATCATGCTGTTTTAAAAACAGAAAGAAATTACAGGGCCCAGCTGGTAAAATGTCACATTCCTTTGCAGCTATTACAAAAATTTAGCCATTTCTGTAAACAGCCTTCAAGATACAACAAAAATCTAAACCATACAATGATTGTATCAATGCTAGCTGAGTAAGCTGATAGCTTAAATAACAATAATCTGTGTTATTTTACTGTAATTTTGTCCATAGTCTTATTGCATATGTAGTCACCTAATGATGAAATACTTTTAAAATTTGCTTCAGGGTACAGAAGTCAAGCTCCACTGATTAGCATCTCAAAGCGCACTACAGGCACACATTTGTATAGCAGAATAATAGCACTTGTGTTTGTATGCTGCTAAAAAAAACCCTACTCCCCCCTGCCTCCCCACTATTTTACTTGATGCTTGATGATGCACACTAACGAAAGTCCTCTCACAAAATATATACAATATGTAACAGCTAACTGTAAGAATTTCAAAAACAAGATAGAAAGATAACATCACAAAAAGAAGCCAAAATGGGTTTTGGAGCCAATACAAGATACTTAGACCCCAGGTTCATGGGCTTGATTCTTCTGTCACTTCTCTGGTTTGAAGTCAGAAGAACTACTGAAGTTTACAATTTATTGCAAAGGAGATAAATATGCCACATTAAAGTGTGTTAATTACACAAATTATATTTTATTCACTGGTGTTTGGGGCATGTGTTTAATAAAAATTCATCACAGAAAATATTTCATTAAAATCTTGATGGAGAATTCTGATATTCACTGCACTAGCTCAGTTTCTGATTAATTTCCTATCTCTAATTAGGTGGCATTCAAACTTTATTGAATGTGAGCCTTCCTAAAATTTGCTGTAAACTGACTGGACACCAGTCCAAAAAATTGCTTTCAGCAGCCCTGCATCCTTTCCTGTGCATCCTCCTTCTGCCATTTCTCCAGGCATACTTTATTACAAGATTTTAGTAAGAAAAGTCTCCATCTAATTTTGTATTACATAATATAAGAAAAGTGCATCTACATGGATTTAGTATTAAAAATGCTACACACTATTAACAGGAACATTAGAATCTGAGTATTCAGCAATTATAAGCTTAAATTATATTTCCTATTAACACTTCTCTTTTCATCCAGTAGTATAAGTGCAAGTAGCATACAGGAACTACTTAAAAAGTGCTTAGCACTAATACAATTAAACACACTTAGCATCAAGAACTAAGTTCATAAACAAACAGCTATTAAATGAAGTATCTGATCTCAGTACTAAATATTTATTAAAAGTTGATTTTACTCCAGAAAAATAATTTTGAAAGTTAAAACAAAGACCAGATTGAATTATGAGGTACTGCGAACGCTGTGAGAGTTCTGTGACTGCATGTAAAAGATTTACAGATCTGTAAAAGATTTACAGATAACAATTGAAAGGTGCATTACACTAATCAGAGGAATGCCTAACCTCTGTAAAGCAGGTAGGAGTGAATCATTTTAATTTTCTCTCTTCTTACAGTTTTATATTATTACACAAGGGAAGCAGAGGAAACCTAAATATGACCCTATTTAGATATACTAACTGAAAAGCCTTTGTAGAATTTTTAAGCAAACAAGATTGTGCTTCCAATGCTGCCCATCTAGTTTTCCAATGTGTTAAATTGGATGGCTACTTGGACAGCTCTCTATTCATTACTGAACTGTGGAAAGGAAACACAGAGGTGGCATTTTCCTTTTAAACCATCTAATGCCTTGTAGCCAGATTCCAAAGCATCAAGGAGAGATTTCTTTTTTTCCCCCATTTTTTCTTTCTTTTTTTTTTTTTTTGCTAGACAAGCTGTCGTAATTGAAATGAAGTCTAATCAGACTCATTACTGTTTTCAGCAATTTGCACCACCAAAGATGCTTATTAGGTAACAGTGTTTAATAAACCGCTCTTTAGAAAACTACCAGTAATGAGCTCTTAACAGCCAATCTTTAGCGTGAATGTAATGTGAAAAGTGTTCCTAGCACTGAATAGATTTTCACATTTAGTAGTGTCATAATTAAGCTCAAGGAATTGGTAGCTGTGATGATAGATATTTACTGCAATATAGACTTTCCTCCCTGTGAAAATAGATTTGAAAATAGTTGGGGTTCAATATTTCCAGAGGAAATTTTAAAACTGCTTAAAAGACTGTATGAGGGTGAATTAGGTCTATAAATGATACTTAATCAGAGTATTTAGGGAATGTATAGACTACTGTGAGTCTTGTATCAACGACAAAGCATGCATAAAGTTAATTCCACCTAGCTTTGTTTGACTGCTCTTCCATCTCTTAAGAATTCCAGTCATTAATATACAAATAATAAATGTTGTTGTCACCAGCTGAATAATAATGAACAAAAATGGCCAATAACAGGAGATACTTGAAAAAACACTTGTCAGTTCTCCTTCCACAGTAACAGCTGAAAATGCTTGAGAAAAACCAGCAAGTTACTTGGTTTCAAAATAAAATTATGGATATCTAATAAATGTATATATATTTACACACACGCACATATACAGCTAATGCTGTTTCTCCTACATTTCCCATACTATCGTCCTAATACCTACTTGGCACCAAAACCCCCCAAATTCTTAATGTAAAGAAAAACACAGCTCTGAAAACGTAATATTGTGACATATATTATTCATAAAAGACAGCCACCCACAAAAGCAAAGTTTTCATCAATAGAAGATTCAATTTAACTAGACGTACACCTTGCCACACTAGTCGCATCAATACTACTACCTAACAAATGCTGAAAGAGGCAGAAACGAAAATAAATTGCATGTATAAACTCTAGCTAATTAAATATCCAGAGTGAATCTTGAGGAATAGCTCCTGTTCTCTCTTACGATTGATTTCAGCTTGACATAATATTTAAAGTTATCAATAAGAAATGACCGAGACAACCTTTTTCTCTCCCACTAGGAGAAATACATAGGGATGCAAATGTTGTTTCGCTTACTAGAGATCCTGCTGGACAAGGTTTGTGTTGGCGGCCAAGACTTTGGAAAGAAGTGCATAAACATCAGTAATCAATAATGAAACCACCAACAAAATGATGAAGATCAGTTCTCTTGGACCAAGACTCTTATATCAGAATTCCATGTTAAGATTTAAGAAGCATTCCTTACTGAATGAGTGTTCTCACTGCATCCTTTTTATACCCTAGCCCCAAATTTCAGCAGCCCTAAATGCAGCCTCTAAGCCTCCGTATCTGTTTGCAGCTTTCTGAATCAATAGGACAATGAGACTACCAAATTAATGCCAGTTTCATTTGATTTTGTGGTATGTGCTTCTTTGCACTACAAAGTGGAAAAAGGAAAAAAATCCCAACAAAACCCCACACCCTTAACTCATTCCCTGATGGGTTTTTGTAGCTTTAAGATCGAAATAGCTTCCAGTTTCTTAAGTCTAAACTGAATTTTACTTAGATCCAACATCTTTAGTGCAGCTGCTGCTTATCCTATCATACAATTCCAAACTCTGCACCTTTAAGTCACATACTTAGCTTCTGCTCTTTGCAAAATAACATTTCATAAAATACAATAAAATAACAGAGACTCCACAACTGCTTTAGACTTCCTCCTCTTGTACTTGTGAATAATGCATTAAACTTCACATCATCTGTGAGTGACAACCCGATGGTCCAAGATGCATAATATGCATTTTGTACTGTTGATTTTACTAAGCACAGATGCTCTGAAGCATCAATTGTTCATCAGTAAGTCCTTCAATATCATACAATATGATATTTTTTGTAGTTTAAAACTGGGATTGACAGAAATGTAGCATCCACAGGAGGTATTTTAGGCATCATTATAAAGCTTTGGTTACCATCCTTTCTTACTCCTAACACAAAATTAAAGCAGGAGGGAATCTTCAGTGTATTCCCTCTGTAGCCTAACACTACCACAAAAACAACAGTAAGTTAGAGAATCACTTTTCTGCCTCAGATCCTCTGTATTTTATCAAGTCTACAAAATACCAGTCTGTTCACCTAAGATGCTGACCCCAAACAATGCTGACTTTCAATAAAAATTGAGACTTTTCCTCCTGGTATCACTAAGCCTGCTTACCCTGATCTTTTAGTGGAGTTTCCATTGAAGAACTAGGATATACCAAATTGTACACCACTCCAGGCTGCTACCCAGAGACGGTGTGTCATATATACATGAGTACAGACTATCATAAGAAACTGCAAAAGCGTAGGAAGTCAAGGAAGGAGGTGAAGCTACAGGGGCAGGCTGAACTCCAGGCAGAATTTGCTTCAAAACATTGAACTGGTCAGAAAGAACAGCAGCATCCTATAAAGAGGATAGTGAGAAGAACCTTAACACCCATATTTAAGGTGCTACCATCAACCAGAACCTCCACAGTGTATAGGTTGAGGACTCTCCATAGGGCCAAGCAGGAGATGACAGCTCAAGTGGGAATGTTTGCTGCCATCAAAACCAGAGTTGAGCCCTGGAGTGGCTTGTCTCAGGACAACTCCACCACAAGACAGTATAAATAGCAGAAATGGGACTCCTTGTAAAATTTATTGCACCTTCTACAGTAGCATAGACACTTTCTTTTCCATCAATTAAATTACAGTTTATAGCTCATCTTCTCCAACTAGGACCCAGCATGAACCAGAATTTGCCCTTCAGCAAAAGGTACCATAAACAATTGCAGGGTGCCTTTGAGTACAGAACACCTCAGATTTCTGTTATCTCTTCTTTATGGTGCTCTCTTTATGGAGATTTTCCAGTATATGAAGGGGAACTTCAAGAGAACTGCAGAGGCACTTTTTATAAGAGCATGAAGTGACAGGACAAGGGGGAATGGCTTCAAAGGAAAGAGGACAGGTTGAGATCAGGTATTAGGAAGATGTTCTTTACAGCGATGGTTGGTGAGGCACTAGAACAGGTGACTCAGAGAATCTGTTGATGCCTCAACCCTGAAGCTTTCAAGGCCAGGTTGGATGCACTTTGAGCAATGTGGTCTACTGGAAAGGCATGTCCATGACATAGAAGTTGGAGCTAGGTGATTTTTAAGGTCTGTTCCAACCTAAGCCATTCTATAATTCTATGATTTTGACGGGGGGGGGGGGGATGTTCTTGGTTTTTTGGGGTTTGTTTGTTTGTGGAGTAGAAGGCAGATTGGATGAAACGCCATATGAAATTGTTTCACTTGATGTCTTGCATAGGCTTTTTTTGTTGACTTGTTCAAAGAAATAAATCCCCACCTCCCCTAAACCCAAAAATAAATTCAATTGTTCCAATATAAGCAATCACTTGTCCGAACAACTGCACACAAACCAACTCTGCAGACTGCCAAGGCTACTGTTCTATTACAACACATTTACAAAAGCTACATAATAGATGAGTTGCAGCAGATGAGAACATTGTCCTACAGAACTGCCATCTTTTATCTTAAGGCAGACAATATTCCCTGCATTTCAGACTGGTTTAAACACACAGACTTACCTAGAAGTTCTTTCTTTAAAGGTAGAGTAGTCTAGTACCCAACTTCCATAACTAAAATTGCTCATGGAAATATCTCCTTATGAAATGAAGGAAGCAAATACAATACAGCTGTAGGTTTTTCTGGGGGATGGGGGTTAATAAATGCACATGTAAGCGAGGAACACATTTGCAGGCTTTGGAGGGACTGGGATGAGTGCAGCAGAATCTAGCAGTCCTTGTCTATTTTTCATTGAGTCTATTTTCTCCTTCTCCACTATAGAGCTTTGTATTTATTTTACCATAACTCTGTATCTTTGTCATTAAACAATCAAGTTCTAATAAAAAACATAATGCAAACAGCCAGTTGTGTAATGAAAAACAACACAGGGTTGAAGGGGGGTTCTTGCCTGATCTCTGCAGCAGATTACTTATGCCCTGCAGCATGAGATGGGAAATATGCTCCTCACTATTACAGTTTTGATTCTGTATTTGTATTTTATGTGGATTTTAAAGAGAAGAATTATAAAGCTTTGATTCAGAGAATCTCTCTCTCTTTCCATGTATACATATGTATAAATGTACACATATATTTATATCCCCTCCCAGAGCAAAGATGATGTTTATCTCTAGTGATGGCTCAATGTCTAGCCCAGAATTAACACACAGGAAAATCATACAAACAGAAAATCACCCCTATGTTTTGGACTATCCCAGTAGAGACTATATCAACTGCAATTTTGAATAAATATCCTTTTGAGAAATTCGAAGTGCCTCTTTTTTCAGCAACCTTCCTGCTGCACTACAGTATACTGCAATATTATTTTTGTCTAGAGAATGATATAGTTTTATTTAACAAAAAGCATTAAAAAAATCCATTAATTCCTTTTATATTCGAGCCATATCAAGAGTTTATTCACTGGCAACAAGATAGGAGATCTCAGACAGAGATCTTTCAGATGCATCTTTCTTCCTGTATCTGACATACATGACCTCCTTCTCCCCTTCCCCATTCCTCAGTTCTTTACATGCATTTCTGCACTGTCCTCTATCTCAAACTTAAAGCTGTGCCAAATCAAGAGCAGCAGTGCTAAAGGGTGGTCAGAAAATAGGACAGCAAAGGTTTTTGAAGTGAACAAAGCAGCATCCTGTTCCTACCACCTATCAAGCTTGTTTCTGGTTTCTTCATGTACTGAAGGCCAGGTTGGTTGATTGCCACTCACTTCAGGAATTTAACTGCAGATACAGCACAGCCCTTCAACACACTCAATCCCAATGGCTTGTGAAATTCATGTGACATAGACTGAGAAATCCCGTCTCAGCCTCTGTCAGTGCACTTGCTAAGTGGCAAGTGAATATCTAACCCATCATACTCTTAGCTGCTCTGAAGATATAGTTAATATCAGGACTAAAGAGTAAAGAGTCAGCAGGAACAAGATAATCACATTTATGAGGACTTTAGAAACTTCAGTCCACAAAAGACAGGAAAATGAGGCAGAACCTTTACACTCAAGTATTTTTTAAGTACAAAGCTAAGGCAAAGGAAAATTTAAATTTGCCCATGGCCTTACTTCATTTTTTGTTAGCTCGTTGTATTTTCTTCTCCTTTTTTTTAAACTTCTCATGGTTTTCATTAGGCACATAATTATCTAGGCACATTATTATGCAAAGATCTTTTGTCACCTTTTCAAGAATGGATCCAAAACATTTCAAGTAAAAACCCCATATATGATTTACTAAAAATTGCCTTGAGTCCTATCCATTTTTTTCATTCTATATATTAAATTGAGTTTGCCATGACTGAATTAAAAGGTACTTGATAACAAATGGTTACAGGGCATGGGTTGATATTTAAGAGGTAAGGTTGCACCAAGGTAGGTTTGATGGGCCATTTTGTATTGAGGATAACCAGCAATGACATTTCTTAAAAAAGGTCTGGATGCTAAAGAGGAGGAATGGTCTAAATGCATCAGTGAAAACTGCTGCTGAGCATGACTGCTTTTTTAATATTTTGACTATTTTCAAAGGAAAGACAGTCATGGTACAAATGTTTTTTCAATAAATCTCTGGTGAATACTGGGCACTTCCAAGATCAGTTACACAGCATACTCTTAAAATGATTAAACTGTCTCTCACAGCACTTTAAATGATAGACTGCCCAGAAAAATCACAAGTGCCCCACAAATTAGGAATTGTAGCAGTAGTTGATAAGCTAGAATGAGCTCTGGGGCGTTTTAGGACACACCTCACCCTCATTACTGGGCTGCCCCTCTTGGAAAAACGCTTCCCCTTGTGTAAGGTCATTCAAATAGATTAAAATATCTCACTGTAATGTTACCTCTTTATAACACCTAACATACTTGGGTATAGAAGTGCTGGTTACAGGATGAACAATGAGCTTACTTTTATATGCACTGCATAAAGATACTGTGTGATCTAGTAGAAAAGGAAAATTTAATCTGTATTTCTGTGATGTCTCTATCTAAAGTCACAAGTTGCTATGACAGAGTTCCCCTGCTCCCTTCTTCAAGTTGTTATGAATGTCTATAATTTAGGCCTCTGTGTTGCTAACATGCATGTGGATATCTCGTTAGTCATATGAATAAAGCTGCATAATTAGGCAGTGGTGTAATTTGTAGCCTCCAACTCTTTCTTCCACCTTCCTTTCCTGATGCTCCTTGAAGAAACTGCAATTTATGTTGGTGGTAGATCGTGCCACTGTTATTCACAGAAATACCCTTTGCCTGAGATTTCTTTGAAATTAGTCACAAGAATTAAACCTTCCAGCAGTCACGAAGGACAGGGATATACCGCGACAACTCCTCCGCCACCCACTCATGCGGGGACTATGTTTGCTGGGATGGGAATTTGGGCAGGTGACCAAATGGTTAACTATGCTTATCCTTTCATCCTCCAAACTGACAGAGACTTTAAATTCTTAGAACTCCTTTTACAGAATCTCTGTTTGACAATTTCTTAATGTGCCCAAATGTGCACCAAGTTCATCTCTATTAACAGGAAATGGAACTGAAATAAAGAGGAGCTCCTTGAGTTGACTGCAGGCATTTCAGATTTCATGGCAGCCTGTGTCTCCCCAGTGCCTTTCACACGGAAGAGATAATGTGTGTGAAGAAAAACAAAATTGCAGGTTTAGTAATGTCAAAATCTGATTTATGCCAAAATAGAGATGTCAACAATAGCAGAATAAGTGACAAGTGTTAAATTACCCAAAGAAGTAAATTCTGTAATTATTTACCTCCCTGGCATGTGATCCTTAACGACCTCCAGACCTAAAAGGAACAGCAGGAACCATGCACATTTTGAAATTCAGCATTTTTCCTCTCTTTTTGAGAAAATACTTTTTGC
Source organism: Acridotheres tristis (assembly GCA_037013685.1). Classification (NCBI taxonomy): domain Eukaryota; kingdom Metazoa; phylum Chordata; class Aves; order Passeriformes; family Sturnidae; genus Acridotheres; species Acridotheres tristis. The sequence continues at coordinate 20,311,786 of CM072894.1, read as the reverse complement.
CCCCATTTTTTTTTTTTTTAATACAACCAAGTGCCATCATCAACATTTCAAATAAAACGTCAGCATCAAGCCCCACAGCTGAATATGCTGGGAACTGAGTATACAGTCATCTGCAAATGGACAACTTTAATTCGATTCCTGGCACCACTGGCCACGCTGAGAATTCTTCTATCTCCTCACACCAGGGGTTTGCTCTTTTAAGTATTGCTCCCTGAAGGGAAGGCAAAACCAGAGAAAGAGGATTTCCAATGACCCTGCACAGATGAATGAATGTGTCAATGGTGAATATTGGTTCAGCTTTGAAATAGGGAGTCCTGCAGTGGCTTCTCTGCTTCATCCCCACTAGTGAGTTTCACTGTGGACTTCAATGTGTAGGAGGCCTTTAGGGAGCACATAATAAATGGGGGGAAAAAAGGGGTGGGGGGAGAATCTACAAAATGGTTAAAATATAATAAAAAGGCCTTTGTCCAATTATAACCTTTAAATTATTTCTTAGAGATAAGCATCTCTTTGGCATAGCTGGTTACAGAAATCGGTTTTAAAAAAGCTTAAATAAATAAGGGGTCCTTGCCAGTCAACATTAAAGGCCAGCATGCCCTTTCAGCACATATTTAATTTTGATAGGTTTCCATTTGTTCATTTGTTTGTTTCTGGTGTAAAGATGAAGTAAATAAATAGTGAAATGGTGAAATTTTTAAATTGCTCTCTCTTTCAGGGTGAGCCTGTTGTTCTGTTTATGACTGACTGCACAGTGAAAACACTGACAAGAACAAACTGAACGTGGAAAGGAAAGGCACCTCTTCTCACCTCCGTAACTCTCCTATAACTCAGGTAAACATATGAGCATTTGTCTCAGCAGTAGAAGAATACACATTTACTTCTACAAGCCTTTCAGTTTGTTTTCATTGAACTATCTATCAATCAATCAATGACACAATGTGATTTCCTAATTGTGCCAATATTCATGGCTTTAGCTCTTTTTAAATCCAAAGAACATATGTTTCAGTAAGACAAAAGTCTAAGTATTTAAACATGAGGTAGAATAACATTTCTCTAAGACCATTATTTTCACAAGTTCTAATTTTTTAAGTTGCCATATAATTGAATCTGTATAGCAAAATTTATTAAAAAATAACATAAGATTCAAGCAAAGAAAGTTGAATTGTTAAATTCCCAATAAATGCTGCTTTTCCTCCTTTATGCATACAAAAGTTTTATTCTTTATCAGAGCAAATCCAATATATTCAAAGTGAAACGTGCAATTTCTCATAGTTAAAATCCACAGAGGAGCAGGACCATAGTTTTTTTTTTAACGTGTCATAACTTAAACGCATAGGAAAACCCAACCAAAACAAACCAAATGAACCCACTCAAATACCAAACAAATAACAACAACCACAACCACAACCCCCCCCCCCCGAATCCAAAAATCAAACAAAAACCCCAAACACACCCCAGGAACTCTGCACGCATTTCTTTAGCTTTGAAAAGTAGGTTTGGAGTCAATTACTGTCCAAAGCTGAGTGCATGCTCTCTAACTATAACGACCTTATGCAAATGAAATTTTCCTACAGAATTCCTAACAAAATATTTACATTTACCACTAATGTTGCTGAGAATTAAAGAAAAAAAAAAGATAAAGGGATTGGGCAGCTTTAGTCATTAGTATAATATGCAGATACTGAATATTTTTGGATACTCGGGGGTATTAGCTATACATTTCATAGATAGCATCACATATTGTTCTGTTTCAGCTAAGAAAGAATTTGGGTAATCGGATTTATATAGTCTATAGCATTTCCTAAGGATGCTGCCTGGGATTTGTCTCTTTTCAAATAGTTGAGATGTCAATGTTCTTCTAAGATGATTTTTTAAATACTGAGCAACAACTTTATGAAGAGCTGTGCTGATTTCCAATTACGTAAAAATTAATTTGTTTAATCAAGCTACAAGAAGTTGAACTGGAAAAATTCCATCACATTAAGTAAAGGATTATTACTCACAAGAAATATTTTCAATGTCAGACAGACTTGCAGCCAGAATCCAGCTATACATCTTAGAAAGAAGTCTATGTGCCTGTTTCTCCTGCCTGACTAGTTTTTTGAAAGCCCTCCGCAACAACACCAAAATGAACTCTAAATATGGTGTTCACTTGCTTTTTAATTTTGCTTTAATCACAGCCAAATAAATTTTCGAGAATAAAGCTTAAATAGAGTTACCTTTTACAAATTTGCATTTTCTTTTACATGGTAAAGTGCACAGGAAAAGGAAAGGAGATTCCTGACAAGTTGCTCTGCCTCCTGTCTTAGGAATGTCTAATAAATAAGGATATTAATTCATCCAGCCCATTCTCAGCATTGGTAATAAACGCTTCCCTTTAAAAACATATTTTCAAACTTGTAAAAAAAAAAAAAAGGCTTTATGTTGTCATAATACATGAAATCCGTTCATTTTATTATTCATGATCATTATCAAGTAAATTCTGTTGAAAAAAGGGAACAAAATTTTGGCATAATTTTGGGATGATAGCAGTACAGATGAGAATTGCTCCCATAACCTCCTTCTGAATGGTGATATATGCAAAATAATCCAAAATGAGTTGCTTTCCAGTCCCTTTACAGACTACTTGATATCCACTGCTCAAGTGTTTCAAACCTTCAGTTGCTGACTGTAATAGTGCACAGATGGAACAATATTTATTCTGTCAGTGGAAACTAATTAGGATGACACTAACTCTGAACATTAAACCAGAAGGGAAAAAAAAAAGAAAAAAGAAAAATCACACTTTACACAGTATGGCACATGATCTGTGAGTTTACAAATAAATACTATAAATTTTAATGTATTTCTGTAGCATGGGAGGCGTGACCACCTTTGCTGCTGCACACAGTAGCCAGAGATGGGCTTGCAGAGCCATACCTGGATTTGTGCACAAACACCTCATCTCCACCAGTAATTCACTCCCCGTCAGAAACTGCACCCCAACAACTTCCACTCTGCCAGAACAGTGAGGCAGACCTGCATATAATTTCACATAATTTTTCAGTCAGCCACACAACCCCTGTCACCAAGACATCACCCCCTCAGCCCACAGTCCTTCAGGTCCTGGCTGTGCCAATGTCAAAAGCTGGGCAGAATCAAACTCAGTCATGGAAGAGACCAGCCCCTGAATTCTGCTTTTCTCTCTCAACTCCAGCCACAGGCAGGCATCAGGAGGCTGGTTGCACTTTAGAATAAAAGATCTCATTTGGTAAATCATCAGATCTGCTACTTATATCTGTATAAAGATATGCACCCTCCATCCCTTCCATGCAACGACTGGCTCATAGCTCCTGAAGAGTCAAGATCACACATGCCGCCTCAGGACACAAACGAGTGATTTTCTAAACCTCATCATGGACCTAAATCTCTTTTGCTCTCTTTAATAGCTTTAAGTCTCTTGATTTTTGATGTTCATGGGTTTGAATAAATTGGTTCACAAATATTTAATGTTTTGAAGACCTCCATGGCACAGCTCAAATTCACAAGTTACACAGCTACAGCATGGCAGTTTACTATTAACCACAACTATCCAACTGTCTTGCAGCACTATTCTCTTTAAATGAATGGACATGTCAGGGGAGAATCAGGTTTGTTATTCGTATGCATTTGTGTAGATTCAGCATTCTAACATCTTACTCTGTAATAATGAAATTTTGTAGGGGAAAAAAGAAAGATGTACATACTTTAAGCAATGTTGGCTTTTGTAATTTGAAATGGCAAATTTTCAGAGACCTAAAAAGAACCAGAGTAAAAAAGAATAACACTTGCTTAACTGTGGGCAGTTGGTAACATTTGGGAAGTCAGGCATGATAAAATAGTTGTCCAATTAATTCTGTAATCTAACATGAACTAGGAAGACACAGAACTGCCTGAGAAGGTGCGATCTCAAAGGCTTCTTGTCTGTGCAATGGCATGATTCTCTAGAGGTGTTTAGAAAACTAGATTTGGAAGTGACACTTTCTGTATTGGTATGTTCTTCACTTAGCAACTCTCAGCAACCAGGAATGTGTTGGTGCAGAATTTCATTTTGACTCCATCCATGTTACACAAAAAGTAATGGTAGTAATGAATATGACCTCTATAAAAAAGATGTTAAGCAAACACTTCTTTAACAGTTCCATCCAGAGCTACTGATCTAGTAAAGGATATTGTCTATGTCTACAAATCTGTTTTTTCTTCAGGTCAATGGGACTAATTCTGAATTTTAATTATTTTAATCTGAAAACATTTTTTAAAGCATCTCTGAAACTGGGATACTGAATGTGCTCCATGAGCTTTGTTGATGTTGATATTCATGTCACACCTCAAATGCTTCTAAACTGCAAACATACATCTTAAAATAATTTTATTTACAAACTTAATTCAAATGCAGGGCACAACATAATGAGTAAACCTGCAAAAAATGATGAAGTGCGTCTTATTTCTAACTGATGGTAATATCTTCTGTGGATGCCAGATACCATCTCTACTGAAATCATACCTTGGCTTGACAATAAAACTGGAAGTTACTCAAGTGTATTGTAGCCAACTGTCAGGTTTAAAAACAGTCACAACATACTATTAGTGGCATTCAGCCAATCTCTTAAGGAACACAATGACCCGAACTTTATTCTGAAAACTCAGTTTGAAAGCAAATCTATTCCCTAAAGTAATTTTCAGCACTGCTTAAAAAGCTTGGAAAAATCAGATTAGAGTAAACCAGATTATGTAGATGTTATGAGAATGTAACTTCTAAAAATAACCTTATGGATCAATTCAAGCAAAATTCAAATACAAAGATCTCACCTTTCACACAGCCCTGCACTTCTATGTTTTATAACTCTGGCCCCAAACTATCAGATTGATACAGTCTGTATAGTTAGTACAGTGTTTAGAAAGCCTGGAATATAAAACAACTCCTGTACATTGAAGATTTGTGCCTTGAGAGGCTTATGTGAACACATTAACACAGTATCTGATAGAACTGATGCACTGCATGCTGTATTTAGAATGACTGTGGATGCCTAAGAAAAAATTATTCTCTCAAATAAACAGGCATGCATATCTATTAATATGATCTGTAACAGGGCACAAATTTCCTTCCATTTTTTTAATGCAATATTCCTATCACTGTTTTAAACTTCCCTAAGAAATAACACTTCATACACACAGATGTATAAAGATAAAAAAGGAGATAATGCTAAATAGAGACAATGAACAAGGTCCAACCATTGAATGCTTCCATAATCACAGAAAACGCACCCAAGTAAACGCTTAATAGAAACTCCTATGAACTAACAGGAGTGACACATAATCAATGAAACCCCTATTAAAGCATTATTAAGATGTAACCTTGTTTATTCTAAGTAATATAAAATGTAGCCACTCACACATAAAAGCCATCCATGCACTAGCTAGGCTATCACGAAAATGGTCAGATACAGTCTAAAGGAAAATGCTCACAGATACTTCAGGAAAAGAAGCATACACTAACGCTTCAATGCATTTGGTCCAGAAAATAACTTAGATGTTATTAGTGTATGACAGCATATATTGAACTTATTCCTTCCAAACAGCATTGACTAAATGTCTCTGTAAAATTGATTCCAAGAGATAGCAGTTTACTACTTTGTGTATTCAAATTAACTTACTGCTTAGCTAAAATAAAATATCACATGCAAGGAAGAAATTGAGTTAGTCTCAACATGTGGCTAAATAAGATAACTTGTTTCATGCACAGTAACTCTACAGACTTGTTTGTCTGCTGATTCATGACATATAAATTATAACTACAGTATTAAGAAATTTACACAGGAAAAATACTGTGTTTAATTTCACTTTTATCTTGCTCGTGAGAAATACTGCATCAATTCAAAGCACCGCTTACCTTACTCATACTACAATTGAGTCTTTGAAAGGATTTTGCCAACATGGAGAATGAGGCTCAGATTTCTTTACACTCTTATCACACAGCTTACTACCAGGAAAAGACACATAGTCAGCTTCAACAAAGTAATTTACAACTTAAATGAAGCATATTTAGGTGTTCAACATTTTTGGTGCCCTCTATAAAGTCAAAATTATGCCTAATGCCTAAGCATGATAATAGAAATATAGCAGTTACTTTCCCAGGCCAAGCACAAACTAAGGAGCAATTGCAGTTCCTAGTAGTCAGTTCTCCCATTGAAAACACTGTTACTCAACTCGAAATCAGGAATTGTAGCTTTGAACAAGGTAATTCTCAGAGGTAGCTCCCAGTGAAGCAAAGAGAATAGTTGTGTTGTAATCATATGAAATATAGGAGAGAATGGTGAAGAAATTCTAATTGTATTTATCTGACCTCTATCTGCAGTGTTGCTAAATATATCAGAAGATGCAAAACTAGTAAATAAGACACTAGGAAGTTTCTCACTATAAACTGATTCTCCTCAAATACAGGAACTCAAAAGAAAAAGGATCCCAGAATGGGTCAGGTTGGAGGGGACCACCACCTCCCTGCACAAGCAGGATCGCCCCAGAGCACACGGCACAGGATTGTCTTCAGACAGTTCTTGAGTATCTTCAGTGAAGGAGACTCCAAAACCTATTTGGGCATGAATGAAAGTTGCCATAGCATTGCATAAACCTCAAGTCTATTAGCAATTTTAAATTTTGCTTTCCATTTCTACAGTTTTCAACTTTGGATTAGGATATTTTCTCTTTGAAAAATATATCCCCAGCAGAGTCATGGAATTTCATCATTACTCTAATTATTTATTGCTTTTCTGCAATTTTCTTACTAAAATTACCTGTTAGCTCTGTAAGCATCTGAACTGTCTTTGTTAATTAGCTTTGCATAAAAAAAAATGTCTTCATACAAGTTACTCTTTGCAGTATTTATTTTTTCACCTGTTCTATGAGATAATATAGCACAGTGGCAGGGAAAAATGTACAAAATCCTTTTTGTGGCTAAAAATATACATATGTTCTTCTTTTGTTCGCTTTCTCTTTTTCTTCAATCTAAACTACAAGACATTTTGACTTATAATTGAATTTTTACTGACATGTTTGTTTTATGATGTTTGTTTCTTAAATCTCTTTCAGAACTCTGTAGAGCTGATATACACATCAATGTCTGCTCAAAGTAACAAAAGTGCAAGCCAGTGGAATTAAATGCAGCTGAGTTTTGATGCTAAAATAATCTTGTAAATACAGCTTCATTGGAAAACAGTGGAAAGAAAATCTCAGGAGGCTCAAGCAAAATCTGTTTGGTTCAAAGAAGCATCCTAAATTTTTTTTTTTCTAAAACTATGCTCCTTTTTCCTCCCTCTCCATGCAGAAGTTGTTCATTTAGAATAGACTAGTTTTATTTCTCAAGAGGACAGAGATGAGGGCTTCCTGATGGTCCAGAGAGAACAGCAGCATCTTTTCTCATAATGAAGACTGCAAGGTACAAAGAGGGTGACTTTGGTATGAAAAATTTGTGGAGTAGAGTTGTGAGCATGTTGAAAGAATGAAAACTAGGATACTGTTTTCATCAGATATGCAGGAACAACATTCTTAGTCTAAAAGACCCCATTTCTCACACAGAGCCTGGGACAGTCATTCTCTCTCAGAAATTCAGGAAAAGATGACTTTCCTTGCTCCTCCTCATTCTACACAATAACTCAATGCAATCAATATCCAAGGAGGCTCAAGGCTGGAAAACTCAGAAGCTCATCCCAAACCCTTCCCACCTGCTATGATTACTATCAGTTATTCTAACTAATTAAAGAATAAAAGAAACATTTCTTATATCTAGCTGTGGGGGGAAAATATTTCCTGTGAGATATCCAATTAGGATGGCAAATACTTCTCCCCAGAAATAACTTCTTAGCTACTAACAAATAAAGTGGGCCAGGTCCCAGTCTCCTGCCTGGAGGACAAGTGGCACAGAATGGAGGTTAGTGGTCTTGAGTCCACACTTGAGTTTGTGGCCTGGCTCCATTTAGTTTATTTGGATGTAGCCTGGGAGACTCCAGAGGAACAGCAAAACTTTGAAGAATTTCACTGACATTAAGCTACTTAGTCATGACAGTGAAATATCTATGTCAATTTCCTATGTATTAGATATTTATTTTTTTCATGTGCAAGATATATGGTAGGTCAACTTAAAAAACAGGGAGACATATTCCAAATTTTCCATAAGTCCTCATTGGAATTTATTTTAGTTTTAAAAAATTAAGTCCAAAACAGAGAAAGAGCTATTAAAAAACCTGAGAAAACTTTTCAGAAAGGCAAATTTTGAATTTCACCTTTGCAATATAATCTGCATCTACACACTGTTTCCCTAAATTCATACTGAGATCTCTCCATTGTTCATTAATGAGCACACATCTATGCATGTATATCGTTGTAAACTAGAAAAGAAAGGAAGACTGTTGGGAGAGGCACATATTTTCAACATCTGGATTTGATTCAAAGGAAGGGGAAAATCAAGAAAACAGGGTCACAATAATGGCTTAAAGAACAGAGGGGGGAATGTGAGGGACATCTAGAAGAAAATACTAATTTTGATGCAAATAACCATCAATTAGATAGCATGGTTCATGAATAGACTCATTAGGGAACCGGATCCAATCAGTAAGAAATACTTTTAAGGTTTGTTGCTCTGCTATTTGTGTTCTTAAACAAAACGGGAAAGTCTGGAGTGCTGCATGAGAATAAAGCTATTTTGCAGGAAAGCAAAATATATTGAAACAGCAAGCAGGGCTGGAACACAGATACCAAAATACTCCTTTCTTTAGGAAAAACAAAATTAGATGGAAAGGGGTGTCTGATGACGTTATAGACTGTGAAAACATAAAAAGGGATAGGTTGGCTAAAACACTCAGGTCATGTCAAAATAATAGACATAGGGGAAAAAAATGAAGTGTGTTGGAGCAGTTGTAGAAATTATTCATTAGATCTCCACAATTTTATCAGGATTTGGTGGGAACTGAGGGGGAGTCACTAGTATTTAAGGAAACAGAAGATGTAAATTCATCCAGACAATAATTCTTCTATTAATTCAATGTTTAAATACATATATAGATATAACAGAAGAATAGGATGAAGCTCACAATGGCAGATGTGAGGTAATTTATGCCAAGCTAATTTCTCTGATAATATGGCTGATTTTAAGCAAAGGAAATTACTGAATCATCTAAGTGCACATCAGTGTGTATATATATATATATATATACATATACACGTGTGTGTGTGTGTGTGCTACCTTGCTACAGCTGGAAAAATAGGAATTAGTAAAAGGACTGTAAAGTAGTTAGGGAAATACTAAAAGAGATATAATGACAGTATTGAAAGGGCATCTAATGAACTGAACGAAGCTTGGTAATGAAGCTCCTCATAGATCAGTCTGCAGAACTCCCCTAACTTCATCACTGAGTATGAATATGACATCAGTAGAAACACACAGTGGAAATTTGCAGATGACAAAATTAGGAGACACCACTGGTAGAAAGAAAAATCAAAATATCATACTGGTAAAATATCATGGTCCAAGTAAGAAAAGGTAATGAAGAGAAAGTAGTACTATCAACTATGAGATAACCATGAAAGAAAAAGGTACAAATTGAAACTTAAGCACAAAGAAGAGAAAAAGTAAAAAACCCTGAAATGTATAAAGACTGAAGATGTATATTTGATTGGAAGATGTACTTTCACCAACTAATTAGATGTAAATGAAAATAAGCTATGCAGTTGCAGAATATAAACAGGATTTTTTTTTTCCAGATAGTATTAATGCAATTTCAGAGTGAAATCTCACCAGAACAGTAATTCTGATTTTATTCAGGGAAAATTAATTTAAACTAGAAAAAAACCAAGGAAGGGCTATAGGAATGACACTGGGAATGAAGAGTGCACTGTCACAGAGAATAAAAGACATTGGCTTGGTCTACCCTGCTAAAACTGAATAGGAATATGACTCTTCTGTAAAAATATAATCAGCAAAGCATATACACTGGAGATGAACTATTGAAGTCAAAAAGACAACATTGGCACAAGAACAAATAAGTATAAAACAGCCATAAATATTTTTATGCTGCAAATGAGAAGATTTGTAACTCCCAGGGCAATAACACTATTGAACAGCCAACTGGAGTCCTGAAGGACAAAAATAATTAGCTCATGTTAAGACACAGCTTTATCATTTTATATTATAATATATAGTGACAGTAGCAGACAGGACTTCGAGATTCCCTAGGCCTTTATGTGTTTTATATACATCCCAGAATGGTTACAGAGCTCTTCTTAGTCTGTGGAAAGCTGGTGGGACTAGGCCAGTGATAAGAACATTTAGAAAAAGATGAGAAATATTAACTTGGCACAGAGCCACACTAAGAAACAAACTATTGGTTCCAAGCTGGGCCAAGCTCCACTATATGCACCTCATAAAATGGGAAAAATCCATTTTTGATTCTGCATGTCCATATGGGGTATACTTCAAGATGATTCTGGCTATGGAAAAGAATAAATAGAAATATGAATATATTTTGTCTCAGTCCTTCATCATAATTCACTTCCTTGACCCATATTACCTAAAGGTTAAGCTCAGAACAACATCGCAGAGCCCAGCATTCCTTTCACTTCCATGGCAGAACCATTCCTTCTCATACACCCACTGCCTGCTTCACTCCTATCTAAATCCTAATGCACTTTTTTCTTTCTTTTTACTTCATCATTTACTCTTGCCTTCTGGTGTTGGCACCTGCACTGCTATATGGTAAAACTGTTGATTTACATGCAGAGACCCTCAAAATATTAATTTTGAAATATATGTTTTTCTGTTCGTTGGTTTGGGGTGGTTTTTTGTGTTTTCTTTGTTTAGTTATTTTTTTGTTTGGGGTTTTGTTTTTTTTTTTTTTTTGATTGGCTCGTTGGTTTGCTTGTTTGTTTTTAAAATAGTTATCTTCAAATACAACATAGAGATTGTGCAAAGTGGTTTTCCTTTTATGAACTTCAAGCATGTGGCAGTGATCAAATGGGTACAGCTGTCCTTTAAGGACATTGGCAATTATTGTCATCATACCTCCTGTTAGGCAGTTCAAATTGCTTAAAACTTTGATAATGATTACTTGACTGCATTTAAATGAAGGTCGTTTACCCTTCCATTCCCTACTTATATAGCATCTTTCGTGCAACACGCCTCAAGGCCCTTTCCAAAGAACACTAATCAGTACACAAAATTATATTGAAGCAAATAACCTTGTCACAAATTCCATTACACAGTAAAAGCTAAATAAAAAATAATAGCTTTCCAGTCTATATTTAAAAATATATATCCACTTAGTGTCAAGCTTTTCAAGTAGAAGAGAATGCCACAGAAGAGAATGAATCCTACTGCACAGCAAGGAAATGAAAAGTAAACTACTGCTACAAAATTGCTACCAATACTTGTTCTACCTTACCAATACAATGGGCAATTGAAAAAATGAGTTTTCTTAAAATGTTGCCTCATTTTAAATTCAAAAATTTTCAATGGGAATTTTAGAGAAGCAGCTGAAACCATGTCTAAGTCGGCCAACCAGCCAGTGAACAAAGATCACCTTGTTTTGCAATAACTGTTTAAAGTTTTGCGTGAGGCAAGATTGGCATCAATCTCACATTTACTGAAGGAGAACTGCAACTGTTTTGCTCAGCCTGCCAGTTCCAAATGGAAGAAGGATTTCTTCCCATAAATAAAGGTAATTTCTTCTTATCTATGTACACATACAACCTCCTATATAGCTCAGACAAGTGAGTGTACTTCCCTTGCCTGCAAGTCCAGACAGGAGAAAAGATGACTGATAATGTCACTATTCCACAGTGGCCTTGTTGGTTCCTTACTGGTAACACCGACACCAACTGTAAATACAGCAGACTCCACAAAATCCAGTAAGCTCTCTGAGTTACTACAAATTGACACAAGTAAAATATAATAAAAAATAACAGGTAAAAACAGCCTGGAAATTACCTTTCCCCCAAACTAAACCAGAGATTTGATCCCCTTTAGTGGCAAAATCAACCCTTGTCACAAGTCTGGGACCACAACAGACACTGCAGAAAAACTACACAGACAAGAAGCTGAAATAACAAAAATCTTAGTTCACTGACAGAAGCAGCATAGTATTGATAGTATTATCTCTGGTGCAGAACACCACACACCACAGAAACCAGTGATCGCTCTCACAGATATGCTTTGTGGTAGTTTCTCATCTGAAAAAGCAGAAACAAAATGAAAACAACTGCAACCCTTCTGAAGAGAGAAAACATCTAAAAAATCAGAGGGCAGGAGTCACCTCATATCCCATCTAGTTTAACTCCTCTTTTGGATGACAGAAATATAACAGGAAAGGGGAAGAAAAGGAAGATTAAATACAGAGGGTAGCAAAAAGATGTCCAGAAATAAGAGCGATTCACTCAAAGCTCTTAGCCAAGTATTTGCCTTATTGCTGATTTTAGCTTGTGAAAAACATGAAGTTCAGAAAACAAAACACAAATTATAGAAGAGAAAAAGAACATTTTGAAAATTCATTTTGAAATTAGAGAGAAAACAACTGAAATACAAATAAATAAAATTCACTTTACACAGTAATCCACAAGATGCCTGTGCTTAAAGTGATGAAACAGTCTTTGTTCAGTCCTGTCTGCCAACATTTAAACGGAGTTTGGCATACTCTGTGGTGATCTTTTCACATACAAAAACAAACAGATTTTTCTTCTGCAAGCTACAGACCTCTTCTGCATTTCCAACTGAAATGATTTATCGGCCAATTGACACTTCTTGAATTAATTCTTCTTCAAGTATAACCTAGGAAATTCCGTCTCCTATCAGTTATGTCAAATTTGACAGCCTCAGGTGAAATTTCTGCTTTCTTAATTATTTTATTATTCCATTAATTCTCTGAAACCATTAGAAACATTCCCATGTCCCCCTCTGAAGAATTTCTCTGCTTCCTCGATGTCTATAGCTTTCAAGAACCTCAAATAAACAATGTCCTCCCTTGGCAATCTCTTTGCTATACTAAATATATTTCACTACTGTCATTTCCCTTCAGAAAATAACTACTGCTTATGCATCAGTTTTTCTCCACCTTTCTGTTAATGTCAATTCCAGAAGAAACAAAGTGATCCTCTCAGAGGCAAAGGTGCCTGATTTTCACCACTGTGCACTATGATACTCACACAGACATTTCCTCACCCCAGGCCAAAAGAGTACTTTCAAAAATTGTACCTTGCAAATCATGTATTACCTGCTGCCTATTGTTCCTTTATGACAATAAAAGGTGAAATGCACCATGTTGCAAAAACTGAAAAAACAGTGTGTGTTTGGTGGCCATGATGAAGGAAAGAGCATAGTACAGATATCACTCTCAACATTGCTGGTGCCTGGGACAGGCTGCCCAAGGGGGCTGGGCACCTCCATTCCTGGAGAATGTCAAATCTCAACAGGACCAGACTCTGACTATCTAATCTAATTTAAAAGTAGTCATGTTCTGAACAAAAGCTTGGGGTCCCTTCCAACGCAACTTGCTTTCTGTGAATCTCTCAAGAATACTTGATTGCTCCAGAAATACAACATAGTACCTCAGATTAGCTGTGTGTTGGATTCCCCATTAGATCATATGTTGTGCTATTATTTCCCTTGCAGTCTGATACCAGATGCAAGAAATACAAAGACTGGATCTCTTCTCCAGCAGTGTTGCCAGGAGATTTAGGAGACTATTCAGCTTCTGTTGGACTATAGCCATTTTTACAAGTTGTGAGAGCAGGAAAATGGGCTGGATCACACTGAAGCGAGGAAATAACCTCCAGTCAGTATATAAGACATGAGAAATGAGATAAAACATAGAAATATCCATTGTTTTGTGTATTCCAAAAGGGTAATGGCCAACAAAGCCACATATAATGTCACCACCTTTGCCAAATGATCCAAGCTCTTTCTGGAACACAGGTTTTAGCTCTTTTAGAGAAGGAACTAGATACCTTAGGGTATATTGCTCCCTTACAACTGAGGGCAAAAACAGACCCCGCCCTGACTCAAATGATACATAACCTAGAAATACTGCTGTCAATCTAGTGGAGATTAGGAATGACTGAATCTCTCCCACTTTATCTAAATTTTCTCTAGAATACCCTTATTTCTGCTGACTGAATTAAAAGATCATATACTTCATCTTCTTCAAGACCTTCTGTCCTTTTGCTACTCAGTTATGACAAACCATCAAACCACTGTAACACAGTTTCTCAGTCACAAGGATCAACTCAGCGCTTTTGGGGACAGTTCCTGCTCACAACTGCATAGAGATTACTTTAGACACAACTGGAAATGGCAGAGCCCCTTTGGGGTTGGCTTTTGTCAGCCTCGTATCTAATACAGAATAAATATGCTAAGAGCTCCAAATGTACAATGCTCGAATAAAAAAGAAAATAATAAGAAATAGTCTATTAATGGTAGGACAATGAAAATAATAATAAAAAACCACTCAAAAATAAGTATCAAATCAATTAAGGACAAAATCTGAGAGACAGAGGTGCTCAAGGCTACCAAGTGCCTAATTGTAGGGAGCTCATTCTTCAGGATATTAAACATCACACAACTGAGGTGGCGAAATAAATATATAAATCACTGTAAAACCTTGTGTGTTTTCTGTAAGAATATGCCTACCCTAAAGACAAATTGGAATTTCTTGAATTTGGGTTTAGAAATCAGGACAGCAGCTTGCCAACCTGGTTCTTTTAAAATGCTTTTCCTTAGAGAAGATTCATATTGGCAAAATCCTCCAAAAGTGCATTTTCTCTGGAATTAATTAAAGGATAAAATTTTTCATAATCATATTTTTAAAAGCCGATTTTCAAAAATTAGAAAGAGACAATTCATTTTTAGAACTTTAGGTCAGGCTGTCAGAATAATACAACACTGGAAAATATTTTCAACGCAGGATTGAATCTTACCCACTTGGGTAAAAAAAAGAACCAAACAAACAAAAAAATGAAAAACCAACACCTTAATGTAAAGATTTATTGTTGAGGATACAGTGATTATTTTGATTATCTGACAATCACAAGTTTTGTTTATTTGATAATTGCAGAAATAGGGCAGGTTTATTTTTTACTTTGCTACAAATGTGTTATCTATATTACTGTCTCTGCTAAAAGAGTTTGGACAGGCTGACTAAAGATTGTACATAAATCTCACAGGATCATCTTTATTGTTGTACAATGTTGTATGTCACCCTCATGCCTTTCAGCTGCTATCATATGATAGATACTCTGTTTTAAAGGTGGTCACCACAACCATGCCACTTCTGGAGTAGAGTGACATATGCTATTAGCACGTGGCAGATTATGATCCCTGTGCAGAAGAATGCTGTCTACCTAAAAGTACTGCTGAAGAAATACAGGTGATCTTCAGTAAAAGACAAACATGACATCTTCATGACAGGAAAACCAAACCCTGCAACATAGAACAATAAACGTTTAAGACTAACTACTCAATCTCACTTATTTAAAAGATTATATATCCACTAGCAAGGATTTTACTACACTGTCTGGAAAATTGGCTTACCTCAGTGGAACTCAGAACATCCAGACATAAGCTGGCTGAACTGGTAACCTGAAAGTAACCATTCAGTATTGCCCTAGAATTAACTAGTTCCACTTTAACATGGAAAAGGGTTTCAGTGGGAAAAGTGCCAGAATAAGAACCATCAAAACAGATCACTGGTAATCACCAGAGAGTAGGAGATTAAAAAGTTGAGCTGTAATTGTTCCTCAAGGGCAGTGTGATGAGCTGGTGAATGAACCTAGCATCATTTTTCTGGCTTCTGCTCCAGAAGGACAGAGGTCTGTCCAAGAAAGCTTGCTGGCAAAAGCAGTGCTCCTATTTTCACTGAACTGAAGAAAGCAGCTAGATACATCTCCAGACCCACTCGATTCTACCTTTGCTGAAAATTTTGTAATGCTTTCACTAGATTCTTAGTGTCATTGGCAACACAGAACCATAGAAAAGCTTGGGTGGAAGGTGGACTACAAGATCATCTAGTTCCAATCCCTCTGGAATGAGCATTCCACTAGACCAGGTTGCTCAAAGCCCCATCCAACCTGGACTTGAACATTTCCAGGAATGGGGCATCCACAGTCTCCCTGGTCAACCAGTTCTAGTGACTTACCACCTTCACAGTACAGAATTTTTTCCTAATATCTAAACTAAACCTGCCCTCTTTAAAGCCATTTTCTCTTGACCTGTCACTACATACCATTGTAAGAAGTCCCTCTACAGCTTTCTTGTAGGCCCCTTTAGGTACTGGAAGGTCCTCTGAGGTCTCCCTGCAGCATTCTCTTCTGCAGGATGAACTCCAGCTCTCAGCCTGTCTTCAGGAGCGGTGCTCCAGCCCACTGATAGTTTTCACAACCCTCCTCTGGACTTGCACCAACCTTATGAGGAGGCCCCAGACCTGAAAACACTTCTCTAGGTGGGGTGTCATGAGCCCCAGAGTAGAGGGGCAGAGTCACCTCCCTCAGCTTGCTGGTGACATTGAGCAGGGTCTGAAGAACTAGTGAGGAATAGTTTGCCAAGGAAGCAGCATAGAATTCTGACAACCAGAAGAGAAAAACTATAGAATAAATATGATCATCACTGACCATAAAGCTGCTATCAGCCACATTAAAGCAGGTGTGCTACATTACTACACCTTAACATTTTTGCCTTCTGCTGGATATCTGAATACTGTGAACCACTAAGTCTGAGAAGGAAATGAGATTTCACTGTATTTCAGAGAAAATTCCCTGACCACTCTTTCAAAGAGGATAAACACATTTATCTCTTGCTTCTGGTCCCTAAGAGAAAACTTATTAAAGCTATCTAAAACTGAGATGCTGGAGAAAGCACGATGGCAGAGACAACATTATCTGTCAACCTCCAATAAGGATTTTGGTGACTGAACAAAACTGTTTATGGTATCAGCAAACTCCTACAAGCATTTGGACTGACACTATGGGTAAAAACTAAGACAAATGCCAGTTATTGTCAAGGATAATCAGCTATTAAAAATTTTACAGACAAAATACAAGACAGGGAATAGACAGTAAACGATTATCGAATGAAATAGAGAAATTGGAACAAAATTTAACATATCAAAATATGTTAAATTTAATATATCATATTCCAAGCAAAGACAAAATGGTCCCAGTGACTTGAGAGTTCAAAAAAGCTGCTGATGCTGAATCATCCAGAGGTATAATTTCAAACTGCTCAGATTCCTGATGTAGGAAATGCTTACACAATTTCTGTCTTTTAAAAAGAGTATTTCCTTCTGAGTGAAACAGATACCTATCCTTTCTTAATCAGTTGGTCTCCACTTGGCAGCTGCATATATGTAGAATATTTCTAAGAAGAAACCAGGCCACCAAAGGAAGCATTTTCTGAGCATATTTTCTTTTACTCATTCACTTCTTAGTTTTTGCCTGTGCATTACACACTTTCCCCATGTTCTGTTGGCCACCTTGGCTCTGGAATCAAACTGGCAGTCAATTATTTTGCAGTCTCCGACCCAGAATATTGATTCAATATTCTGACAGATGACATTCAGTTATAATCAGTAACCAAGCCCTAAAACTATATTGTTACTCACATTCGTTTGTACATTCATTCATTCCTGTAATATGACTAAACAACCTTTAACTTCTTTCATCAACTCTTTACACAGTAATCACATCATACCAGCAAGAAAAAAAGTAAAGTAAAAAACAAACCATGAAAGTCCAAACAGGCCTCTTGGAGCATGATAAGGTCATGCTTTACAACACATTCCCCTCTGCAAAATAATACTAGGTACCCCTTTAATATACTTCTTCGAAAGACAAATTTAGTCTTTACTTCTAATTTTCAAATGGGTACACATGCCATTCTCTAAATCTTTCAGAACAGACTCCTTCTCTTTCTGGGGTCTGTATACAGACACCAGAGTCCCACAAAATATCCCACTAGACCCAATGCTAAATTCTAGTTTCACCTGATGTCATCTTTTATTTAAGCTCAGTCATTCTGCCATAGATGATGAGACAGAAACAACTAATAGGTACTTTATAAAAATAATTTCTCCAAAGAAGACTAGGAAGAATGTATAAGTCTACTCTCTCTCTCTGCTCACCTCCCCATCCCATCAGGAATTATTCCAAAACGTGTTATTCCATTTATTTACCCTTGCATTAGTAATAAAATTAGTATTTTCTTAACTTTACAAGCCTACAAGACAAAGAATTTTGTAGATAAAGAAAAGTTGAAATCTGATGGAGCCAATTCTTAAGCTTAGAAATTAGAAAAATACAGGTAATCAGTTCTATTTTCTCTTGCATAGTTATACCATGTTTTGTCAACCCAGTACAGATACCAAGAAGTAAAACCAGTATTTTCAACATGGAGGAGGGGGAAAGGAATCATCAGAGAGAAAATTTAATAAAACACTTGAAATAGAAATTACTTTAGTTACAGAAGCCCAATTACTTTAGTTACAGAAGTCAAGAGCCTTGACTGCAGCACCTATGAAATGGTGGAGTTCAAGATCCTTAAGGAAGCAAGGACAGCACACAGCAAGCTTGAGGAAAGCAGACTTTGGCCTCTTCAGAGATCTTCATTGAGAGTACCACAGGATAAAGCTCTAGAGGGAAAAGGGGCTGAAAGAAGCTCATTAATATTCAAAGATCACCTCTTCCAAAATCAGGAGAAACACATCCCAACAAAGATGATGTTAGGCAAAATATGTCAGGAGGACTATATGGATGAAAGGTGCCCCCAGACAAAGTGACAAAGTGAGACTACAGAGGATAGAAGTAAGGACAGAGGGCCTTGGAGGAATACAGAGAAATTGTTCAATCAACCAAGGGTCAGGTTAGGCAAGCTAAAGCCCTAATAGAATTAAGTTTGACCGGGGATGCGAACAGCAACAAATAAACGTTCCATAAGGAGGTCAGTGATAGAAGAAAGATGATGAAAAATGTGGGCCCTCTCTGGAAGGAAATGGGAAACCTGATTAGGTAGGACATGGAGGAGGCTGAGGTACTCAATTACTTCTTTGCCTCAGTTTTCCCCAGCAAATGCTCCATCCCCACTGCCCGAGAGGCAGAAGGCAAAGGCAGGGACTGGGAGAATGAAGAACTACCCATTGTAGGAAAAGATCAGGTTCCAGAACATCTAAAGAACCTGTACGTGGTCAAACCCATGGGACCTGATGAGAAACATTTACAGGTCCTGAAGAAAGTGGCAGATTAAGTGGCTAAGCCACTTAATCATCATATTTTACGAACTGTTAAATTTTGGTGAAATCCCTACTATCGGGAAAAAGGGAAAATAATCCCCATTTTTACAAGGGAAAAAGGTAGACTCAGGATGCTACAGGCCAGTCAGTTCCCCTCTGTTCCTGGCAAGATCTTGGAGTAGATCCTCATGGACACAA
The DNA here is from genome assembly GCA_037013685.1 of Acridotheres tristis. Taxonomy (NCBI): domain Eukaryota; kingdom Metazoa; phylum Chordata; class Aves; order Passeriformes; family Sturnidae; genus Acridotheres; species Acridotheres tristis. The sequence continues at coordinate 20,292,314 of CM072894.1, read as the reverse complement.
GGCTAAGGCACATGGAAAATAAAGGGGTGACTGCTCACAGCCAGAATGGCTTCACTAAAGGAAAATCATGTCTGACAGATTTAGTGGTTCTCTACAACAGGGTTAGAGCATTGATGGGTAAGGGAAGAGCAACTTCCTTCATCTACCTGGACTTGTGCAAAGCATATGACACTGTTCCACATGACATCCCTGTCTCTAAATGGAAAAAGGCATGAATTTGACAAAGGAACACTCAGTGGATATGGACTTAGCTGGATAGTTGCCTTCAAAGAGTTGTAGTCAACAGCTCAGTCTCTCAGTGGAGACCAGTGACAGATGGTATTCCTCAGGGGCTGGTACTGGGACCATCAGGATTTCACATCTTTTTCAGCAATATGTACAATGGGAAATGCCTCGAGTTTGGGAAGTCCTTGAAACACAAGCTGGAAGCAGTAGCATCACAATACAGTAGCTTCACCAGATGATTATTACTCAGCACTGTCAGACACTGGCTAACTGCTTGGATGGACACTTTGCCTGATGTGATGTGGTCACTCTTCTACTATGCTTTAAGACCTCATTTAAATGTCTTCCACCTTCACTTTTCCAGAATCACCTCTCCTCCTCTTAGGATCAAATCTCCCTTAACTCAGCTGCTGCAATTGCCTGCTGAGATCAGCACCACAAAATACACCTTTACCTGATCGCTTACACTAAAGTGCCAAACTGATACACAGTAGCTGATACATAGCCCAGTTCTCATTTTGCCATAGAAACGGTGGCAAACTAGCAGAAGGGCACAGCACAGCAAACCCTCAGCAGGTTTGCTGATGGCACCAAGCTGTGGGGTGTGGTTGACATGCAGGAGAGAAAGGATGCCATGCAGAGGGACTTTGACAGGTTTGAGAGGTGGGACTGTGTGAATGAAATTCAGCAACTTGTGGCTGCAAGGTCCTGCATGTGGATTGGGGCAATCCCAAGCACAAATACAGACTGGGTAGAGCAGAGATTAGAACAGTCCTGAGGAGAAAGACTTAAGAGTGCTGGTTGATGACAATCACAGAATCATAGAACCATTTAGGTTGGAAAAGACCTCCACGATTATTGAGCCTAACCTCAACATGATCTGTCAATGTACTCTGGCAGCCCAGAAAGCAAACCACATCCTGGGCTGCATCCAGAGCAATATCCAAGCAGGCTGAGGGAGGTGATTCTGCCACTCTACTCCACTACTGAGAGATCCCATCTGGAGTACTGAGTCCAGTTTTGGGGCCTACAATATAGGAAAGATGTGAAACTCTCGGTAAATGCCCAAAATGTTTTCCAATTTAAGTTGTGGTTTATAGCAAATCTGTAATGTTTCAGAGTGCAACAGAAAGCATTACAGAAATGCAAATCTCAGTACAGGCTAATGCAGTGTCTATAAGCAGCAGACATAATAAATAATTGAAGTAATATATACTGCTGATTCACAGTGGAAGGAAAAGGCCCTACTGCACATAGCTGACAGAACAACAGATAATGCTGAAGACAAGAACATTACACACTACTATTGAGACCTACAATGCTTTCAACTGAAGACCCAAACCTAGCTAGCTAGAAAAGAATAGTATTAAAGCTCAGATGTATCTGAGAATCCAGGATATTATATATAATCCAGCAAATGATATATTAAAAAATGTTATTCAAAAGCATTAGCTTCTCTGAAAACTTATACCAACATGCTGTCCTTATTTATGCTCTACAGGTATTGCAACAGCTCTGTGCTGGAAGCTCATGCCACAGATGTTTTAGCCAAAGGTCTCAATATTATGATTATAGCTCTTCCATAGCAGTCCAAAATATTACTGCTTATTTGCCAAGGCCCTGTTGACAATCCTCAGTTCTGGGAATCCGTTCAAACAGTTTTGCACTTTCAGGAGTAATTATGGGGGGAAAAGGATGTTTTATTTTACCTGCACTGTTGTTATAAAAAAAGCTCTTTTTGGTTGTTAAAATACTGAACTTTCTAAAAACATACCAAAAAAACCCAAGAGATGATGTCTCTGTGCAAACACACATGCACAAAAATCATTTCTATTTGCAGGAAATAATGGGAAATTAATTACATATTTTTAATAGACTAGTTTCTAATAACGTAATTGTTAAAATGAAGGGATGGGGGAACCCATTCTCTAAATTCAGTGAATAACAATCTTTCCCTTGGACCCTGAGTTTATGCCTTCAAGTTACAAAAGCAAAAACCCTGGAGAACTGGCAAAAAATTATCATGTTATTGTTGGCACCAAAACAAAGGAACTTTTAATCTATTGCAACTGAAATCATATGATCCAGTAGCCTGGGGGAAGGGCTATTAATAGCAGTCAGAGCAAAGAGGAGGAGACAGCAGCTTTCCTCAGCTGAGAGCAAGGCAGCAGGTTCTCTGCAGCTCTTCTACTCCCTGCACCCAAGTGCATGAGGCCACTGGCACAGCAAGCCCAGCAGCACTGGGCTTGCAGAGGCACAGCTGAGCACCTGGGCTTGGCAGCTTCTGACTGCCACCCCCAAATACAGCTACAGCCCTCCCAACGCCAGCTGACCCCACTTTTGATCATAGCACATTTGAAGAGCTTTTAGTCTACTTCTGCAACACACTGTGTGTTATTGTACTCACAACTGGAAAAGACAACAGAGACAGCACTGTAAAAATTAAATTGGCTATGAGTCCCTACCTCCTACTTGGTATCGATAATGTATTCCTTTAATGAGGGACAGGAGAGAAGAAAAAAAAAAACCAAACACAAAACAACCAAGGAAGACAGAGAAATGGCTTTCATCAACAGAAATGCATACATCAGCCAACAAGCTGAATAATCACAAAATGGGGGAAAACCCTGATCCAAGCATTAATAATTCAATTAGTATTCATTGAAATAACATTGATTTTAATTAATCTATTTCACATCACTGTTCATATCCTAGATGCTTTCTATTACAGCTTAAAAATCATTAGTGTATGAGCCTGCTAAGTACTCATACCTTTAAAAATAACAAAAGGGAGACATTAACTTGCTGAATGAATATTTTAAAGCCTCAAATAGTCAATAAAGAAAAATGAAATGTAATTGCTTGTCGCTGTGCATTACTAATATAAAATACACTAGTATGTTGCCAGCTGTACTATATACATAATTTGACTCATTGGAACTTCACTATATTAAAATATTGGTAAAAACTGCATTACCCACCAAAGAATATTCTTACCAACTTGTATTTGCACATTGCAATAGCTGGCACTGTTCAGTGACTGGCTGAAGCAAAACACTTCATTTGTTCTACTGCTCCACTCTGAGCTCATCCAAAATACACAGGCACAAAAAAAGTACATGTTTCTGCCTGAAGTAGGCCCAGCAGATCAACAGAGAATATCTATGTCCATCACAGAGCTTTGCTGGAGATGATGTGGAACAAGGTGCATTTCTACAGGAAACTCCAAGAATCACTGTAATTCTTAAAGCTCTGTACACCACAGCAAGCCAGAGCCAGTGAGCATGACCTTTATTTCCCTACTTTAGGGCACAGTTTCTCTTTATTATGTTGGGCAATGCTGACACTCTGGCCTTGGCCTTTTGGCAGTGAGTCTCCACCAAGTTGGACAAAAAGATAAAGAAGAGAGATGCATAGGCAAATGTAATTTAATAAAGAGCATCAAGACCAGTCTGGACTATCTGGTGTATTAAAATGATTTTATAAAAATATGAAAATAAATATGCTCTCCTTTACATTCCTCTGCCATTATGATTTATGTCATAATGATACAGTGAATCCACAATTATTGTTACATTGTATTTTAGTTTATTTATTTTTGCAATATATTGAGGAAAATTCTGACTTTGGATGCAGTCTGATGTTTTTCTGCCTAGCTGGGTAACTACAGAGATATGACAGTTCAAGCGCTTGGTTTCTAAACAAGGTTTTTTGCTACCTATAGGTCTCTAATTAAGTTCAGTCAATTTTTATTAGTTTCCACAAGTTCAGATTTCATTCCAAGGCAATGGAAATACTTTAAATCTTTTTACTGTCAGTCATCTGTCTTTGCCTAAGAGAGTCTATCACATCACAGCTTTTACCTCATTCCTGAACAATGCTCATACTTGTTCTCTTAATTGATACTTGTTTACACTAACAATTATTGCTATGTGTGAAATACTTTCATGTGTAAAATAAACTGTAAGTAGCATTTCTCTATCTCCACCCCAAACTCATTATCTAAATGCTACAGGTTATTCCACATTTCTATATACACATAACACAGAAACACTGATTTTCTTATTTAGCAACAGTTGTGGTCACCTTAGGTGTGCCAACAGTTCAGCAAGGGGCACAGGCTGCCACTGCACATTATCACAGGATAATAGGACAGAAGAATTTACATTCCAGATATCTTGCAAAAAATACCATAATTGGCTTACCAACAGTATTCAACCAAGTGCAACATAAAGCTCAGGTACAAGCTTATTTTATGTATTCATACCTATCAAAAATATATGTGTATAGATAGCTATCTACATCTTTTTTTTTTCCACATCATGTGCAATATTGAAATACATTATGTTTTCCATTGGCATTACACACCTTGCACCAGCCTGCAGCATGTAGATATAGTAAACACTATCACTAAAGCACAGAAATCTTCACACACCACCCCTGTAAACAACCTCAGTGCACTACAGTTTCCAAAGAAGTATGTATTTGTTAAAGCTCTCCTACTGAAAAAAAGAAAAACACTAATAGCACCATGGGAGTTTAAAGAAAGGCAGGCAAATTATGATCACATTTACCATCTAATTTGCTCTCTGAGGCTTGTTCAAACAGTGCAAACATTGTGCTCCTCTTCTTCATTTGTTCTGACAAGCAGGATGACAACTAATCACCATCAAGAGCTTTCCCACTCTCCAGGCCCCCGTTTTCTGTTTATTCAATTTGATGCCTTCCAACCAAGGAAACTGTTAGCCCTCTCTGCCACCCCAACTGAGAAGGCCAGCTCTCCAAGGCCAGATTTCAACTAGAACTCTTTGTAAAGTGTGAATCCAGTGCTAAGCAGGAATGAAACAGGCTCTTTCTGCTGTGCAGCGTGTGATACCACCAGCATTGGGTTCTGTATAGGTTGACAAAAACACCTAAGGGAGGCAAATAAGGTTTTAGACTGGCACAGAAAAAGGAGACAGAGGAGAGACATCCTCTACCCTTTTCCTTCATTATCCCCAAATGTGATTTACCAAAGCATTGCCATGATGCCTTAAAATATAATGCAAAAATAATAAACCAAATTAAAAAAAAAAAAAAGCTTGGAAAATTACTTCAAGAATGTCTGTCCTTTGATAGCTCTTGTCTTGGCAACTGTTGCACTGATTTGCCTTCATAACACTCAGCCACACAATCAAATTACCTTGACTTTATGAATTAAGCCAGTGTCATTCTCTACAAGTCCCCTCTACACCCAGAGCTTAAGCAAGACAAGACAAACTGAAAAGAAAAAGGACTAAGCCACAGTACTTCGCATGCCCATTGGGGATATATAATAGTACTCAGCAGCAGACACCTAAAACTCATCAAATTTTAAGAGATCTTGAGCTTTGCATTGACCAAACCCAATGCAAAAATTATTTCTCTTGCTTTACAAGCACTTGAAAAATGTATCCAGGCATTAATTGCTAAAAAGTACACCCTCTTACCACGAATCCTATTCCTTCACCTTCAGGTAACAGCTCATAACCCCACCAATGTCAGCAGTATCACTAACCAGCACCACTGCATTAGAATCAGCTATCCAAAAAAGTGACCTTAGGAAGCTGCATGATTCAAACATTATTCTACTTTTTGAAAGGTTTTTAAATGTTTTCCTGGATCTTGCAATCCTTCTGCTTACACACATAATTAAACAGTCCGCACTAGAATGCATTTTGAATCAGGTGATGTTCAATAAATATTGTGAAAACTTGTCCTAATACAAAATGCCTACCTGGGTGTAGTATTTCCTTCTAAAAATTCACTCTTTTTATAAATGCCTGCTCAGGTAAAGATCTAGAAATATAGTATGACAAATGCAAATATCTTTAGAGCCTCATACATGGCAAAGGAATAAAACAGGCCATGTATAACCCACCAATTCTTAGAAAAACTATTTGTAACAAAGAGGAATTCTGCAAACTAAAGACAGCAAAGGTTTCTGTAAAAGGCAGAATAAAATTCTTTACTAAGAGGTTGGTATATTCTTGAGAGGGACAAAGAGAGGGAAAAAAGCTATTCCCCTTGCTCCTGCTGCTTCCAAAAGTACTTGCAATCTCTTTTTCTTGGAAAATACTTAGTGGACAGAAACATTAAGACTCTAGTGTCTGCTGCATGTTACGTGAGAGCCTTCAGTATTTTCTCTATTACAATGATAAATACTTTCATGGCAGTGAGAGGTTCCCGCACATCACTCTGCCATCCATGCATTACACCAGCCTATGGACCAAAAAGGGGTATTTCCTGATTTAATGATAAATGTGATAGCCTAATGGATTTTAGATTAGACCAGCCCACTCTCATGTCAATACATAGTCCTCAATAACTGTCTGAGTCTGAAGATGTTCAGTGCTGAGCTACTTTCTCCAGATACTTAATATGCAATTTCTGTAGGCTATAGTACTTAAATGGTCCACATCAAATTCAGAGGTGCCTTTCCTTTAACCATTACTGCTATTTTCCAGTGGGCTCATTTGTGATTTTAATTTGGAAAGATCAATTAAGCCACCATCCCTAAAGTTGCATGACACTGCAGAGCTGCAAAAGATGAGTTACAGATTTCTTTCATCTCATCAGCTTCACAGCACTACCTCTGAGGATTGTAAACTTGGAGCTTTTACACCAGACAGACATACCCGCAGAAAGAAATCGAAAACCAAAGTAACTTTCTGTAACAATTAGTATCCTGTGCAACTTCAGTGATGTCAACAGAATCAAGAGGGAGGTAAATCAGCGTGCGTTGTTGGCAGCTTTCCCTTTTCTGCCAATTAAAACAATTAGACTCTAAATTTCACATTGACCTAAAGGAAATTAGCAGTGTTGTCTTGGTCAAACGTTAAAGTAAATAGCACGTGCAGCATTAATCATACTTGCACTTTTTCCTGGTATTAATACCACATTCCCATTGGCTCATTTTCCCATGCTTACTACAGTGAATGTATTTTGATGAGTGATCTGCTTTGTCTGGGCCAAAGGAGTGAGTTGGATTTCAGCTGCTAAAGCAGCAGGCTGACAAAGCAGTTGGACTCACCCTCCCTAGAGAAGATTTCAAGTGCTTCTGGGAGGCACGTGGGTACAGAGGAGTAGAGCAGGTGGAGGAAACAGTAAGAAGACAACTGGTTTCAGACATTCTCCTCCAAGTGATAGGGAGAAGAGAGCAGGGTGCAGAGGTACGTAAAAGGTATACTGGGGCTCCTAAGGAAGAAAACACATCTGAATCCTTTGTTTATTCTTAAACGGCTCATAGGGAGTACTTCTTACAAAGTATTATAGCCACGACAAGGCTCTTGTAAGGAAAGACTTTCTTGATGGGGAGACAGGCTGTGCTTTAATAATGGTACTCTAATTTCTAACTACAGCCACTATGTTTTAAACAAGCACAGACTGTGAGATTTTTCATGTTATTTAATGCTAGCTGAAGGTGACACAATAGATGAAATTCAATTAAAATTGTAAGCAATGTATTTTGATGTGTAATAATTTCCCCCTAAAATAGATTGAGAGAGATGCTTTGTCAATGCTGTAGATGTGCAGGCAATACTGTCAAAAATGTGGTCAGTCCACTCCTAGCTCTGCCAACCTCTTTGAGGCCAGTTCAGACTAAATCCAGGTGTTGCCAGCAAAAATGTCTTTCTGTGCTGCATGGGATTCATGAGAAGTGGAAAGCCAGAAACACAATGGCAGCAAATAGGAAAGGAAGCAGCTCTAAGCAGCCACAGACTGAGAGCCATTGTTTAAAGAGGAGTTAAACTCAGAGTCCACTGAAGTCAATAGGAATTTTGCTACCAACATAGACAAGACTTTGATTGTCTCTAAAATTCTGTCAAATAAGCAAAGCCAGTTGACTTCAAAGAGCTTCATCATTATGCTTCAGATGCAATAATCCTAGGTGGGGCTTGAAATCATTTTAGATTACAATTTCAAGTGGAAGTCCTGTCAACTTCTTTTTCCCATTTAAGGGTAGGTTTCCGTATAAAAAGTATTCTCTTCCATTTGAACATGGCATGAAAACCCATATTTCCAACACACTACAGTAAGTTTTTTACAGCTCAATAGGTTACAGGAATTAAACAGCCCACATCCTTGCAGTGACTTACACATACCATGAATAAGGACATGTAAGAATAGACTGAAGCAGAAAGGAGTCAAGGAGTAAGAAAACTAGGAAATGCCAATTTTTTACCTTGTCTTACTACCAGCAGATTGTTTTCAGAGGAGCCACAAGGTACACAAATACAACACGAAGTATAAATACTAATTGTTCTTATATTTTTCCTGTACACAACATGCCCGAGGTAACCATTTAAGCAAACATTAACAAGTGATCTTAAATAAAACGATATCTTGTATTTTTGGTCTTCTGCATGAACTTCTTATACAGTGGACCAGTCACAAAAAGACACATCGCATAAAATAGGAAGGATTAACTTTCTGTTCAGATACTTGCAACAGCCTATCTCAAAAACAAAAATAACACCCAAAGTCTATCTGAAGATAGCATATTTCTGAAGAAAAGCATATTTCTGTCTTTAAAGGAAGCACTACTATAAGTCCCCTACCAAACTACATAGGTTGTCAGTAAAGCCAGTGCAATAGCAGTGTGTCAAATCTAAGGACCCTGGCTGCAGAGCCACCAGTCCAGTCCATATGAACACTACTGCATGCACACGGTGATCCAGGGCATTGTGCACCAGACTGGTCATCCAAAGGACAGTCTCACCAGTCTTCCATTTTTAAGTTAAAAAGTTAACTAAATCTATATTGCACAAAAAAGTCCTTTGTAGCACATTTTTTTCCCTAAGTTCAATAAGAAAAGTATTGTATCAAGTGGCAGTAGCTAGGTAGTCTTTATTGGGCTCATAAAAGATTATGATTTTGCCCTATTCTCTATATAAGTGAATTTCTTAAAATATCATTTTTAAAACTGCACTTCTTCTTCTCATGATAGTGTTTCTTTAATATATTAACTTTCCCACTTCCCGTACTTTGATGGTTCGGCAATTTTCTAGTTCATTTTAAATCATTTTTTGACAAAACAATACTAACAGTTCAGTAAGTGTCCCACTGCATTTTTGCAATTTACGTTTCTTTTTGAAATACCCTCTTACTGAATAGCTTTAGCAACTAATAAAATTCTTCAATTTCAAAGCCAAAAGAATCCCATTAAGCACTAAATTCCTGAGAAGGGGAAAGGACCAGTGATACTGACTGTTGATGGTAGATTTTGGTTTTAACACTAGGAAAGCTTTTTTAAAACCAGTAATACATTGCAATTAACAGGCTTCATGCATAACGGACTGTATGGATTTTTGTACATTTGGTGCTTTGATATACAGATGTGTACACATACTTGTAGATATGCACATACAGGTGTGTAAATATATAACTGTGGATATATATATAAGTACATACTGACACATATACATGCATATCAGCCACTGCTGTTAATTTTCTCTGTCTGGCTAAACAAAAATGAACAAAAAAAACATAATGGAAAGTCACCACAATGAAATTAAATATATTTTTATGTGATTGATAAGATGCAATAACTAAGCTGAGTAGAACTCTGGTGAAGGCATATAACCCTTGTTAACATAAATTTTGTCTGTTAACAGTGAAGTCAACCACTAACAGGATCACACCCAGTTTGTGATTTATGATAACTTTGTATCAGTAACAGTATGATAACTAACTTTTATAAATTATGAGCACCTATTGCGTTCTCACTTAGCAAAAAAATACATATCCTTACAAAGAACACTTGTCTAAAACTAGGGACATAAGCAGAGCTGCAGATCCAATTTTTTCAAAAATTCACCCCATTTAACTCCTAATATCTGTCCATCCATTGGAGACAACCTTTCCCACCTGAGATGGCAGCAATTTCAGTCTGCTTCAGTACAAAGCAGAATACCATAGGTTAATATTTTCTTTAGTTTGGCTGTGTTACTTTTCTTCAACTTCCATTTGAGAGAAAAATCTAATGGTTGAGGACTGCACCTTCCACAAGACATAACTGGACTTTTGCAAGAAACAAGTCTTTTTCAAATAATATGTTTTGATTCTAGCATGGATAAAGAATGCTCTCTAGCCTTAGATGTATTTAATAGTAAATACATCTTCTTTACAGTCCCTATGGTATTATTTTCTTTAAACATGGACTAATTTTTTTATTAAATACTTGTGTTAAAGAGCAATGTCAGCTTCAGAATTCCTAGAAAAAGGCACTAGAACAAGTCACCTAAAGAATGACACCAAGAGAAGAGCATGATAGACATCAGATTTGAGACAGGGAAGTAGGTACATTTAAATTTGCATCAGTCTCTTCCATTGGTAGTGTTTTGGTGAGTGAAAGTAACAGCTACAGAGTATTTGTTATTTCACTACCATTTATAAGATGCTTTGGTTGTATGAACTACAGAAATATATGAATTGGCATTTTTATAAACAACACATATGACAGAGTCTTAAGTTTAATTTATTTCATGTTTGTCCCTTTACTCTAATCTCCATTATGCCAAAGACAACTATATTAATAATTTCAGTTTGCTTATTGTTCTGGTAAATCATAGCATTACAGAAGGGGTAAGCCTGTAAAGAGCCAGAGTAAGGTACCACAATATTTATGTTACTTATGGTAACATAAATACTGTCATCATTCTTATTTCGTCTAGACAGGAAAAAAAACCTGGCCACTGAAAAGCAAAGATGTTTCCAATTTCTCTCATCATTTGAAGCAATCAATGTAAAAGAGAAAAAATTTGAGAACTAATATAAATTCTATGAAGAGTCTGCCTTAGTGGCACTCATTTTAGAACTGTCTGCCTTTGCACTTGGATTTATAAATGCTAATTATCAAGGTCATCACAGATTTGTGTGATATTTTAGGTTTTCTCTCTGCTTTTCTATTAACCTGAGAAATAGAAGTGTTCTTTCTAAAATTAATATTCTAAAATTCTAGAATATTTTAGAACTATACTAGAGCTGCCTAGACACTCTTTTCAACAATTTCCCATTTCTTAATTTTCAGAAGTTACAAGAATCAACTGCTGTAGCTACTGCATTGACAGATCAAGATGCTGTTCCCCACAACTAATATGTCCCTCCATTGCAACATTTACTTTCCAAAGTACTAGTATCTTCTTTGGAAAACACCTACATTTGTTTTCCTATTCATTAAGCTATTAGCAGAAAAAGATGGAGTAATTCTGCAAAAAATATCCCTGAAGTAACTTTAATATAACTATTAAATCTTGCTTCAACCTAAACCTGGGCATTCTTCATGCCCACATTTTACCTGATAATTCTGACTTGAGGTCTCTAGAATCCGTGACAGGTGGATCATCTAACTAAAGCAACTACATTTGATAAAGCTAAGCCAGCAAAATGACTTTTGCTGCTGTTGCAGTGGGCTACCATTAAGGAAAGAGAAACTAATGAAAACTTTCCCACACATGCCAGGATTGTCACTGACAAAATGATAATTGGCTTACAAGAGGTGATAAGACTACAGACAAATGGTAATATCATGGCATTCACCTTTGTGCTGTCTGCCCTTGTGTCTTTTATATGTCCCTCCAAACAGGTTATCTGCAGAAGTGATGAGGACGTCTCATTTTGGAGAAAGATACAGAATAAAGTGGAGATCTCATGTGCATGTCACGTGATTAAGTTTCACTGCATACACTGTCATACAGTGAGTGGAAGATAAGTAAAACACCCCTCCAAAAATAAGTAGAGTAAATATGGTGCCCAACCAACTCTGACCTCCCAAAGTAACAAATAAGCAAGTGAAATTCTACATCTGCAGGACAAAGGTGCCAGCAAAACAGAAAGATAGCCAGGTGCTTTAGCTATCAACTATCTCTGAGCACAGGATACACATATCAGCTTTTAATAAATTCAGCTGGAAATTATTTCAGCATTTGAAGAATGCTGTTCTCTACATGTGTACATGTGTGATACAGCAAAACACGTGGCAGCTGTTTCAATTGAAACCATGGAGAAGTGGATTTAGAATTTTATTGGATTGAAAAAGACAACCAGGGCAGTTTAGTGGATACTACTGAAGGCAAAAATAGTCTGACAGAAAGGATAGTCACCTACAGAAGCCAATAGACTTTTAACATTAGAAAGAATCCAAAATATTACTACAAATGTTACAAGCAGCACAGACCAGTATAGAAATTGCAAGCTGAAATTTAACAAAAATATACCTGCTTTGACAACTAACATGAGGAAATACATAGGTTAACACTCAGGGAGAAAAGGCATGATTTTGCAGACAATCATCACAAACCCACAGAGCATGTATGGTAGAAACAAAGAAATAAATGATACCAGTATCACTAGCAAAGAAAAATTATTCAAAGAAGTAGTAAACACCTTCATAAAAGAATATTTTTGGCACTGTCTTCAGCAGACAACTTTGATGATATAAAAGATACAAAGATTTTTATTTGGGTGATAATATTTTGAACAGGAGTGGAGGGAAAAGCAAGAGAGCATGGCCAGAAAATTCTGAGCAAGAACCTGTACTTTCAAAGGCTAAAGCTAAGCAAACACGTTACATTCTAGAGAGTAGAAACAACAAATCTAGGCAAGAAGTTAACTGGAGGAGCTGATTTCACGGTGAGGCTGTCACTGACCAGCTCTATCAGACACACAGTGGGTATTTTGATGCTATGGAATGAGCTCTGGAACGAGGAACACATGTAAAGAACTGGTGATTCACAGCCGAGCAAACTGTTTCTAACGAAAATCTTTGACAACACAATCAGTGTTATATCTCTCTACTAGCATCTGTATCAGAAACTCTTCATATTTTCTATGGGGGTGTAAGTGATAGTATTGCTGGCCTGATGACCCTACAATGGTATTATCTAAACATAGAAGTAATAGAGCTGAAAATTACCCACTGAATAAGTCTTTACAACTTTTCAGTATTGAAAAGGATCCAGAATTGACGAAAATGGGTCTTAAGCTGTCTCTGTCTTGTACTAAAAATGCTCAGCAAACTTTCCTTCCTTCTCAGGTAGATATTTGCTATTTTCTTTTTTCTCTTCAAGCAGTGGAAGATCTGCAAGCTAAGGTCAAAGTTCAAAAAGCTTCAGCAGTTGTAGCCACTCTCTAGAATACTGGACAAAATTTAATTGCTAAAGCTTTTGTTCAGAATGAAACAAACTTAGAGGAGTGCCTACTCCCCACATCTCCAAGGAGTCAATGTTCAGTGCACCATTGGGTATTTCAGGATGTACATTTATTATATGTGAAAACTATTCAGGGGCTGAAAAAATATCTCAGATAAGAGCCGGAAATACCCTGAACTGGCCTAAAACGAAAGGCCAGAATTGGAATCTTCAGTGTTATCCCATATGCCAAAAACTACAATGAATAAGTCAACACAGGCAGTATAAAATACTGACCCTGCTGCTCTAAGTAGGATAGATTTGTTTATGTTGCTTGGAAAAAAACATGCTTCTTTTAGATTAATATTCTCATTCTGCTGAGGCAGCATCTCCTAATAAAATGACATCTAAGTCTGTGATGGTGTATATGCAGTATTTTTACTAGATACAGCACTGCTGACAGTAATATCCAATAAAGGACAACTTATTAAGCAAAACTATAAGCTCTAAGTAATCAAGCAATATAAGTTTTATTCTCAAGACTAATGGATTTAATGACAACAATAATGCAGATACTGAAAAGGGTACCTAGCTGGATTCCAAACCATGTTATAACACAGTATAACAGTGATACAGTAGTATCACTACTTTCTTTAATCAATGCAGGTAACTGGTGGCAATTTTTAAAGTGCTACCAGAAAACACATATAGAACAAAATTAATAGATAACAATAATTAACAACATTATTATTATTAAAATTTATTTAATGGGAGGTTAATATTATAATTTAATTAATGGGGGGTTCCTTCCCATCGCCACTATATATAATGGCGTCTGTGTATTCACGGTGGGAAACATTAGTTGCAAGCCTTAAAGAATGCAAGTGAAAAACCTGGATTTACTGGGTACTGTAACATGGGAGGAATAGGGCACTTCATTTCTGTTTCAGAAAGGAAAAGGATAAGAAGCATCAAATTCACCTCTTTGATTAATGAGGCCTAGGGCAAATAACAGTGATGCACTATTTAGACAACTGAACATCAAAACACAGTGCAGTAAAAGAAAATGGGCTTTCTGGCTTTGCTTAATACTGGATTCAATTTCTCAAGTCTAAGTAACAGCACAAAACATCTCAAACTCTTAACTGGATTAAGTAATGGAATTCACTATTAGGTTGGTTGTTTATAACTTGAAATTGTGTTGAATGCAAACTTGTTTATTTATATTATTTATAATTTATATATATTTCTATTTTATTTATTTATATTTTGTTACAGAACCTTGGAAAGAAATGGCATTCTGGACCAAATGTCCAAGTTTGTAAAGAACCAGCACTATAAAAGCTCTTCTACTTGAAGAACGAACTGTCAGATAAGGTGCAATTTTTGAAAGCAACTGATCAGTGATAAACTAATTTTCCAGACTGCTGTGCACTCTTCATCCATAGTCAAGGATGTGGCATTGGACTCTGTCTTCTGTCAGAGGAGCAACACTCCTAAAATTATAATTTACACTCATTCAGAATTGAAATGCAGGGTTTATTACTCAAGAGCCTGGCAGCTGAACAATATGCGGCTCTACCCTGTGAACAGTATGTACTGTAGGCAGAATTGTTAGAATGAAGGAAGACTAAAGATAAAGCCAAGACTCCTGGTGAGATCTATCAGATGCTTATTAGCACAAGAGATTTCAAAAACTACATGACAGAAGGGATAAAACAGCTGAAAATAATCTCATATAGTGTACAGTCAAGGAGGAGACACAGCTATGCCAGTGCTATGTGTGAATATAAGCTAAACATTTGTAAAAGCAGTTCAGCAGAACAACTGATGTAAAAAGAAGACAAAAGTACTGACCTACTTCACAGCTCTTCGTGTTCCGACTACCTCATACAAGCTTTAAGGCTAACAGTTCATCTTCATCCTCATTCATTCAAAATCATCATCCAACTTTCCCTTTCTCTTCATCTGCCAAGAAACCTGCAAGGCGATTATTAATGTAATGCAATGTGGAAAAGCAGTTGAATGAAACAGTGTCACTGCATTCCAAGTATGGTGGAAATTTCTTCCAAGAATCTCTATCAAGTCACCTTTGATATTTATAGTAGATTTGCAGCTCCATCCCCCCAGTTAACAAACTTCTGTGCATATCTACAGAAGAAGAAAGAAAGCAAAAAAAAAACGTCTTTGCCTCAGGATAAAAGAAAAGCTATTTCAGTTATGGTTGGTCTAGGGTTCTATAACAGTGTCTGGTGTGATAGGAAACTTGCTGAAGACCAAATTCCCAGCAAGATACACAGGGAGAGTGACCTTTGAGCGTAACTATAGTTTTGTTAGGATGTTAATTAAAATCCATATTGATCCACAGAGGAAAGAATACCATAGGAAATTTGGATATACTATGTCTAGTGCTGGAAAGTCATTCATAAGAGTACTCAGGCTCCATGCAAAACACAGTGGTATCACTGACACGCTAAAGGGCCCAAAAATGAAATAAATTTCATGGCCATGACAGTACTATGGTAACTTGAAAGACAAGGTGGGGAAGTATGATTCTATTCTAACTCAATGGCATAAAGCAGAAAGTACATAAAAAATGGGACACGTACTACTTGTTTATAAAGACTTTAGGGGAGAAGTGACTTAAGCAAAATCCTTTAATGGAATAAAAGCAATATGCCAACAACTTCGTCTAAAACCTCTTGCACAAAATCGTCAGAATCAGATATATTTGCCCTGTCTTGTTGTTTCTTTTTATATATTATATCACCAAAAATATTGACATATTTCAATTATACACTATGAACTATTTTAATCTCTTCTGGAGATTAAACAATAAGTACCTTTTCAAAAACAAAACACTACCCACCCAATATTCAAATGAGAAGATAGCAAATTTCCGTCACAGGGATTCAGACTTTCAAGTGAATGCAAAAATATTTCTCAGTTTAACTACCTACAATTGAACTATATATATAATGCACAGAATTTACATTATTCGTCCTTCTTTGAACAGCTGGAAAAGACAGACGGTTTCAGAGTAATTTTGTTAGAGGACACTCTTATATAACCATGACTACATACAGTAAAGAATCAAAACATATGGTAGAAACTGCAAGGTCCAAATTGTTAATCCAACAAATAGATGACCAAGAAATGCAGCATGTATTTACAGTGTTGATTAAGGCAAGAGAATTGAGAACATCCTGAAACACATGGAGCCCAACAATGCAATATACCCAACCAATATTTATTGCTGCCTCTCTAGAAGCAATTTCCATTTTGATGTGTTCTTTCACACATGATGTTCCGAAACAGTTAAGTAACATGAAAAATACAGGTTCAAGACTATATCTGTCACAGATGAAAATACAGCATTTATGCAGCATTACATAATAAAGCCACTGGTTTATGGACCCAAGGTCCTCTCAGGATTGCCACAAATCTACATATTGTCATACATGAGAGATTTTTACATTTGCTTATGTGAATTAAAAAGAATCCACATTAATAACCAAAACAAAGCCTGCACAGTTATTGAGTCTAAAGGACTGAGGAAATTTAACAGTGACATTTGGTTGTGGCAAAGGTCACCTATTAGCTCACAAAAATCTGCCTGGAAAGTCACCTATCTTAGCCAATGTTTTATAGAGAAACAAAGGACAGTGTTAAAACCATCTGATTCCTGGGGTGGGGGGGCCAATACTGAGGGTAGATCTGCATTTTTTCTGAACTTAAAAGACAGCAGAATTGTGAGGAGGGAGAAAAATGGTGGAAGTTTTTACACACTTATTTTAGAAACTAGGAATGAATTAACTCCATCAAACTGTTCACCTAGCCAGTATATCTAGCTAAATTTCTACTATGCAAATATAAGTGAAATCATTAACACTGATTTTTGCCAAATAAAACATAAATGTTGTGAAGATTATCAATGCTAAGCATGGAGCTCCATAAATTTATGGAACCCAACAAATTTAGGGAAGAAATCATATGCCATGCTATCTGCAGCAACAAATGACAGGACTGATGATCCTAGAGGTCTCTTCTATTCTTTTTTTCCCAAACCACTACATATAAATTAGCTACCAATTTTCACTAGTAGCTTAATCAAATTTTGGACATGTGTATTTAGAGTTGAAACATGAATTCATCCTTTCAGTACATGATCTGGACTATAAGATGATTATTTCTGCTCAAGTCCTGCACACCACCATAGCTATCCCTCTCTCTAATGCTTTAATCTAATGGCACAATTAGTCCAGTTAAGGATTAGACATTATATCCAGAATTTTACAAGAGTTCTCCTACCCCTAAATATCAGAGAATGCAAAAAATACATCACCTTTGCATGTCTTAGCAGGTAATCATTAAGTATTTTCTACCACATGTAAAAATTAGCATGCAGAGAAACTGTGACAAAAAGCTGTATTTAACCCAACATTTTGATAATACATATAAATAAATTTGTAGATGTATAATAAAAAAAAAGTATAAATATACACATAGCTATTCACATCTGTATATATTGCCACGTGATTCTGGAATAGCACATTTGACAAATACACAAAATAAAAAAGGAGGCAAATACTCCATAATTTACTAGTAGCAGGCACTTACTTAAAACGTTTTATCAGGTCCTGATTTAACCTGCCTGACATCCCTATAGAGCTGGAAAGTATAGACTACTTTTTCAGGCATTGAAAGTGAAGTAAACAAAAAAAAAAATTACAAAAAGGCACCAAAGCCCAGGTCTTCCAGTTTTTAAGAGCGAACTCTAATCCACTAAAAAGCTACAGGTCTTATTTTGGGATATTATCTTCAGTTTTGGACTACTTTTTCATGGAAATCTCTCAATCCTCCCATTCCATGAGGAAAACAATATATTCAATCTAAGGAAACCACCTGTGCTTTTTAATGGCCTTGCCTGACAAAGAATAGGTCTTGTAAAAGATGAAATGGAAAATGGAAATGGAAAACCATTCAACATTTGAGAAAGGTGACTAAATTCACTAGCCTAGTGTCAATTTTTACTTCCTAGGCTTGTTTTTTGAGGTTTTTTTTTTAAAGGCCATTCATGAAATATTGGAGATGCCCGTCTTACATTAATGTTGTGTCCTCTGACATCCACTCAGTGAAAGATAAAAAGATGGCATTAAGTTTTAGCAGTGAAGTGAAATGTTGCATGGTGCAAGGTGACCCAGTCTCATTTAACAGATTACCAAAATATAATCAAATAAAACTATGATCTTTACACTGGCAAAAACAGTGCAGCAAGAGGACAAATGTGATTTTAAAAACTTAAAAGACCAATTGAAATGAATCATGTATATTTTTACAATGTAAGTGAGTCCTCTGCAGCTATCCAGACCTTGTAAGAGCATCCATATTGAGGGCAAATTTTAGTACGGGCAGGTTCAGCTTTCCCTATAATTTTTTCCTGACACTATATCTAACTCAAAGGAAATATCTCAAACTCAATTAAGCTGTTTGATTACACTAAAAATAGTCCTTGCTCTTCATCTTATTCTCAGTATCTGCTGACAGATAACTCATAGTTCACAGGGAATGTATTGTCTAACTGCATTAATCCACAGCTGGGGGAAAAAAAAGGGAAAAGAAAATTCATACCAGTCTGATGATGTATGTACAATTCAATTATATCACAATAAACTGCTGTGGCTTAAGATTACCAATAAAAAACTGTAGGAAGCACAGATTTTGTGAAACAGATCTAGACTTAATTGATAAGAGTTCTTCTCACAGATTGTTTTTGATTGCTACCATGATTTCCATACAGCTTTCTCTAATGCGTTTTCTGATAGCTACTGACAAACTTGAGATATTTTCATGACGGACTTCAGCTGTAATCCACTATGGCAATTCCTCCTTTTCTAAACCCTCACATTTAGTCCTTCAAATCCATTCACTAAGAACTGCCTCACCTGCCACTCAGATTGCAATGCCTCCCAGACCTTCATCAGCTCACCTCATCTATCCACTGTCACACAAACTTGGGCTCGATTTGTTGAAATGGAGGAAACTTCTCCTAGGGTCGAATGATGTGATTTGGGGCTGAAATTAAGTGAAGCTTGCAGGTTTGGATAGAGTGTTAGGTGAAATTCTGTCAAATCCTGAAAAATAAACCAAAACAAAACTATGAATTCATGCCTGTATTTTGCAGGGAACAACTCCTGGCAAAATAATTTTGAAGAGTTTTAAATTAATCACAGGAAACCTTAAAATATAAACATGAATTATTATATAAAATTTTCTACTTGTTATTTTTTTTAACTTTTAGATTAATTTTTGAAATTAATTTTAAATATCCTTTTGCAAAGAAGATAAGGCAGAAGATAAGAGTTAGTGAGGGGAGATGTGACTGAAGCTGCAGAGTTAAAACACCCATGAACATCCACAATTTCAAAAATGTACTACTAATACATTGGGAGATCACTGCCCAGATTCATGCCATTAAACACAGGGCTTAAGAGCCTGAAAAAAATATTCAAACATGTGAAAGTAAAAAAATCCTTCTGTATAACAAAACAGTAATAAAAGTCTCTTACCAATTATTCTACTGTGTTTTCAAAATAGGAACAGTGTCTCTTATGGCCTAATTTTATCATTTCCTTTGCCCCATGTTAAAACGCCAGTGTAATTATCCTTTATAAAGGTTGACTGAGGTCTTTGTGCAAATCTGCTCAGGGTGATAATTTAGCTGGCTTTTTATTTGTGGAATTTAGGCAAGAATGTTTCAAGCTCTTTGTCAAAATAACTGCTTGATCTGCTTTAGTATTTTTTTAATTGTTAAAAAAATAGCATTTTCTAATAAAGCGAGGGAGAGGAAGGTTAAACATGCCAATTACCAACTTACAAGAAGAGTGAAACATAAAAGTTGTGCAAAGGGATTCCTAATTTTGATGTACTTGGAGTCAATTCTTAATATGTAATGATACCTGGAAATGTAAGTACAGTACCATAATAGGGAATATTTTTTGATGTTTCCACAATGCATTCAAGTGTTACTGAAAACGTTTTAGTAATTAGTAATTAATAAATTAATTACTTCACATTCTAATGACTGTCAAAGTGCCAGACTTCAGCTGACACAAAAACTATCATTTTAAGGAGAGATTTCAAGTAACTTGACCAAAAGGAAGAATTGCAGTGCTGAAAACTTAACAGATTTTTCCTAATTAAATGACCTGGCCTAACAAGTAAAAAAAAATCCTAAGAAACCCCAAAAATCAAACCCAAAACAAAACACCATAACTTCCCCCAGCCAACCAACACCTCCCCAAGTACTCTACACCAGAGATGTTGAAAGTGAATTATTAACATGGCTACACTCCATCAAGGGGGAAAATCTCACTTTCAAAAGGCTGAAGCTTCTTTATCTACGTATTTAAACCCCATTGAAACATGGTTTTCCTCCACGAGGCTTTTATTGTATAAGGAACACAAAAGATTGCTCCTAAAAAGCCATCCCGCAAATGACTAAAAGCAACTGAAATGATACAAGAGCAACTCAAACTTGTGATGTATTTTTCCAGTCAAACATTTGCTCTAGTTCTCTCTCCAAAAGCGACAGACTTAGCAGAGGTCCCACTCTGACAAACACAACTGTGCTTGCTGCCTCTGTCTCTCGACATCAGCCACAAGCACCACCATGAGACAGGAAAAGGCCAGAGCAGTGAGAGAGCGAGGACAGTGCAAAGGGGAACCTCAAAAGATGCAGACAGCCACAGTGTACCACAAACACTCTCCCTCTCAAGCACCCCATGAGCAGGACCACGAGATCTCTCAGACAAAGGACGGCCATAGCAAAACTCTTGCCTGCATCCCTCAGCCCTTCCCAGAGGTCACAAAATATTGCCAGGATACGGCAGATGTCTCTCTTTCCATCATACCAGTTGTACCTTTGAGCCTTTCAAAAACAACTCTAACCAAACAAAAAAAATCACCACACTTTTTTCTTTCCCCTTAAAGCCTACAATTCTCTTATCTCTGCCTTAAATACAGTATTTTCTTCCAGCAGAACATTTTTTGAGGTACCATCAGTAAGACTCTTTCCACTGAGTGATTCCATGAAGACTGTGTCTTGGAAGGTTCTACTTTATTATTTTTTTTCCTTTTAAAAACTTTCTAATTGAGTACTCACAGCAGTATATGCATTCCTATGAAAAAGTCTACATAAATTTATGGGAAATTACAATTTTAAGACATCTCCAATCTATGAAATTTGACAGTGTAAAAATATTACTTCTCTAGAAGTTGACAGTGATTAAAAAAAAACTACAGAAGGATTATCACTGCCTATTAAATGTGATAGCTTGAACCATTTCTATGGAATCCTTTCTTATTTTATTCCTATTAGATCCATTAGCATATTTCCAGCTAATAGCTAACATTTGTCCCCTGAATCAAAAAAAGGCTCCCCCTAAACCTGCTTCAATGGCTAGATATTATGGCAATCAGTTAAAACTTTCCTATTTCTCATCCAATGGCTTTACACACTGCAAACAGTTTCATCTCTTTGCAAATGAAACACCCAGCTGAGCACTGCAGCCTGTCCTGCAGAGCCTGTGGCAGTGTGAGTGCACCCTGTTCCTGCCTCAAAGTCTGCAGCTCCTGCAGAGCTCCACACTTGGGGCATTTCACACTCTGCCATCCAGTACTGACTCATGCCAAGAAACAGGCAGGTCTTCAATCTAAGCTTGCATGGCTCTGGTTACAGTCATGTTTGTAACTGTACATTTTTATTTCAGACATATCTTCCTACCTCACTGAGCTCCTCCACATCCGCGCTTAATACACCCACTGTTAGGTACCTGCAAAGGCCAATGGGCCTCAACTGCCCCATGCTTCAGTGAGCAGCCTACCAGGGCTGCTTTGTGGCAGCTGCAGTGCTATGCAAGAACTCACATAACTTATTTATCTCCCTCTAGGACAATAAATTAGTTTGGGGTTCTACTATTATTTTGTTTTCTTTTAATGGAAAGCAAAATATTTTTCCACACAAACGATTATGCTGCAGTTCTGTGTGGTCACTTACTAATTTGTAAACCCTTATTTAGCATCAGCCATTCCATCATAAGATCATGCAAAGGCCTTCCTTGCTCCACAGTGACAGTGTTCTCTGTTAATGAGGAGGACACCAACTTGGTACAGTTACATTCCTTTTCTCCTCTGATTTCCATTTCTGTGAATACTGCCACAACACATACATTACTCTTAATGTTCTTCTAAGTGTTGGTAAATGCTATATAAGGTTTATACAGCAACCCTGTGATTCTTAATGCAGTGGATTTTCTACTTTAGCAGTTGTTCATCTGTTCTGATTACTTAATGGACTCTTTAAAAGAACTGGATTGTAATTAATTGCACTCCATGATTATATACATGAAAAGGATTGGTTTGAACTTTTACCCTTGACATACATCAAGGTGAAGGAAAAGATGCAGGTTATGGCTTAATAGTTTTACTTAGATAAATGGTGACATTTCTTAATAGAACCAAACAATTCTATGTTTTGTTCAGCCAACTCTTTCTTCTTCTTTTATTAATCTGTGTCAAGTAGGCACTAGAATTGAGATGGACTTATGTCACTCAATGGAAATATGTCAGCATTCAGCACCTTACTTTGTATGGAATAGTTTTCTATATTGAAAAATTCAAGAGCATGCAATTCTTAAAGAGCTTTCAAATGTTTATTTAGATTGGGTGTCAACCTTCATCATAATTATGGTTTTTTTGCTCCCAGTTACTAGTCTTCATGCTCTCAGAGCAGGCTGAAATGTCATGTAGTTGGTCTGTCCATGGGAGAGTTCTCCAGAACATAAAAAAACCAAACCCCACACTGCTGCTAGTTATTTAGTTCTGCTTGCATGCAGCTGGGAGACTCTCTACAGAGCATTTTCACAGATAGATTCCTAACAAAGTGCTCACTATAAACACTTTTAAACCAGTGGCTAGTATTTAAATATCTGAGAATAAAGAACCAGCATAGTTAAAGACAGAGAACCTGAGCTCAAATTTTTCAGATTCTTGTCATATATTCACAGGAGGGCTGTTTTGAACTTGTCAAACTAAATCTTGGAACAAGAGACTTGGAAAACAATGGGTTCTTCTTATCATGACACCCATTTTTCCAGTCTAAATTTTTCAGCTGTAATAATCTGGAGTTCTGTGGACAGATTTCCAACAGATTCTGCCAGAGAATATGAACATGCTTGAGAAGTATAGAGTCAGTGTAAGAAAGAAAGCTGCTGCTGTGTCATCAATCTTCTATTGTCTGAACAGAAAACAATTTCAAATACACTAATAAATCCTTTCTGTTTTTCCCCACTACCTTTTCAAAATTTAACCCTTTTACAAGATCACCTTGTAATCTCATCTGAGCACCACAAGAGTCACTGTCTGCTAGATCACAGTACTACTAAAACAACTTTCTCAGCCTCTATTTTAGCACTTGAAAAATAGGGCAATGCTTTTGGAAATGTGTGTACAAATGCCTGAATTTGAATGACTGACATTTTTATATTGCTTTGTGTGTATCAGCTATTTTATGAAAAGAACATAGTTTTATAGGAAAGTCCAACTACAGCACAGCCTGAGGCATAATTTCTATAGTTTAATCAGTGAATCACTTAGCATCACACAGTTCCCTTTTCCTTGCTCAGTATGCCAAAATTGTTCTTCTCTCCAGAATCATTCAGCTAAACTTATTTCATCATAGTAGGAATATTAAAAAATAGCTAGGCTTGCTGTGTCTATTTATCAGAACCTGAAATACTGTGAATGTTGAAGTTTCAATTTATTGCTGTGCCGGTCTTGTTTCAAGAGTATAACTGAAAGGCATATGGTTAACAAAATAACCTGTAACTGCTTTGAACGCTATCTCAGAGCCCATGAACATACATCAGTGTTTTTATTCCCATCTAGCAGGGGCATTTATCCTTAACAACAACAGATCATGAGCAAACTCTGGAAAAAAAAAGAAAAAACAAACCAGAAAGGACGTTGGATTTCCCGTTTGTTATTTAAAATGTACTCTCCACAACTGAAAAATCAAATGAGAGCTTTATAAGCATCCGGAGAGAAAGGAACAGGAGCTCAGCAGCAACTGTGCCAGCCCCACACGGCACCAAGTGCAATATGGTCCTGAGCTGCCCATGCAGCGCTCCATTTGTGGAGCTGGACACAAACCAATTCCTGCAGCTCAGGACAGAGGATGGAATGAAATCAATCCCAGCTCCCTAAAAAACTGAATGTAGCCCCCAGAGCCAGCAGTCTCTCCCCAAGAGAGTACTGGAGCCCATGAGCTGCCCTCAAGGGAATTTTGGCTTAGCTAGAACAGTGAGGGATTCACCTCCAGCCAGGCAGGAGGAAGAGCACATTGGCCCCTTTCATGGCTGGGTGAGCTGCCACAGCCGTGGCTTCCAAAAAAGGCAAGAGAACTGGTTCCCCTGACTTCACCTCTGTTGGAATTAACTGCATCCTATTACCACGTGTTCTTACAGAGAAGTGGGGCACCCAATACAGAGGCCTGAATCTCTGCTGAATCTCAGCTAAGGACCTTGTGTGTTATAACTATACAGAATATAGTTCAATACAAAATTTGCATTCAAAAACAGTAACAAAAAAGCAAAGTAAAACATCTGATCAACACTAACATCAAAAGTGAAGTGAATTCACAGCAAAAACACACATGACTGTCAGCAACTTTCACTGGAAATATGAGAGCTAAGAATTTTGCTATTGTATCTTAAGTAATCATTGTAGTACTTAATAAAAACAAAAATTGGAAGTTTATTTGAAAGTGGTAGGCTGAACAACTAAGCTAGAATCAAGTATCCCAGACCCAAAACATAGAGGAAGATTTCCATGTCAAAGCTAACTTAGAAAATTAACTCAAAACGTATTTCCTTAACTTTGCTGAAAAAGGCTCTTCCAGTTAAATACATAGGTCTTCCTAGTGTTTTAGAGCTAAGTACATGCACGCTTATCAGTGTGATCGAGGCTTTAATCCTTCCTCTGGTGGGCTCAGTAATAAAGTGGGGATAACTACGCTTACCTACTTTGTAGGATGTTGTCAAAATTAATGCTCACAGAGCCGTCAGTAGGTGAAAATCATTATAGCTCCCATCCCGCAATTGCTAATGCATGGGCTGCCTGCTGCACACACACTGAGCCTGGCAAAAGCTAATTGAGTCCTCTGAAGGTGCAGCAGTTTGTTCAGGCCCCATCAATAAACTGTTAAGAGTTTAAAAAACAAAACAAAACACTACCATACTAAATGTGAACACAGCACAATTTTCGAATGATCCTGTGGATCAGAGCCGCTGGGGCTAGGCACGGCACAGGAAAAGCTTTTATAACAGAATACAATACTGGGAGGTTTATATACGTGTATATATACAGATGTATGTGCAGGGATATAAAAATCCAGCTATTAAGCCACCTATTCGGTATTAGTCTGTGGACACACTCCCAGACAAACAGAAGCCAAAGTGCAGACAGCACCTGAGCTACAATAAATCAATGACTGTATGCAAACAGATGAAAATATAGACACAGAACTGATGCACATTGCTACTTTCCCTGAACTTAACTCTGATCTGGAAGACAAATTTGGAAAAAGACTCTACTTGATTGTTCATTTTTAAGAATGTAAATGAAATTAAGGGAAGATCTGAGCCAAACCAGTTTGCTCATCAATATATCCCAAAAAAACCAATTTATGTCAAATTCAAATAATTCACCTGACGTCACACTGGGGAAGCCAACCATGAACACCTCACAAATTATTATTTTGATCCAATTGTTAGACCCACATTACAGCAAAAACTGCACTTTCTACAGCTGTTAAAGCAGTGACCCTGGCAGAGCATGCTTTTGTGCTGAACTTTTTATATCACCAAGCCTATTAATCAGGTGGCAGTTCAAACTGATGCGTTTTATATAGTTGACCCTGGCTAGTGCTTTAATTACTTGGTATTAAATGGTAATTAAGACTTTTCACATTCAGGTTTAATCCAAAAAAATTTAGTGTAAAAATCTTGTAATTTAATGAAGAGTTGTGTTCTTTACTGTGCTTCAGCCTGGACACTAAGGATGCAGCAATTTACTATTGACAAGCACTAAAGGAGCAGGTCATTTCACAAGTATAGTGTGGACAAAGGTGAACCGGGCAACTGATGAAATCTGTGGCCAAGGCGAAATAGCAATCTCTGAGCCAAATGGTAATAAAGTTACTGAAATGAAGCAGTGTAGCTTCTGAACTGAACTGTCATAAGGAGGATACAGGCTTCAGGACAGCTTGGTCAAAGTAATTAAAACTTTATTCCCTGAGAGCCAATCAAAGCGGCTAGCCCTACATTTGATTTTACATAAAGCAGAAATAGGTGTGTAAGTCGACAACAAACACCAGCAGTTGTAGCTAGCACTCTATGAAACAGCATCCACCTCTCCAGAAGTATCTGCAAAATTTGCAATAAGTGAGGCAAAATAAGAATCATGCTTTTAATGTTCTTTCCCATATTATTGAATTATATCTCCAGATTTTCTATGAGATGCTAAAACCAAGTAGAAATGCGACAAATATCACTGTCCAAAATTCCTTGCTAAATCAAAGACAATTACTTCCCTCAATAGCTATTAAAGGCAGATAGTTTAATCATTGGAGAAGCAATCTAGTGCATAGGAGTCCAGAGATGTAGGCTTAACTCACGGCTCTGCTACTGACCTGCTATATGACCTTGGGCAAGTCTCTTCACATTTCAGCGCCTCTTTGTGTCCCTATTAACCTTTGTGCGTCTCAGCTATTTAGAATGTAACCCCTCTGACGCAGAACAGTCTCTCACTACATGTTTTTACAATACCAGCACAACAAGGTCACCATCTTGGTTGAGACCTCTAAGTGCTACAGTAATCCAAATAAATAAGAACAATATATTCAATTATTCAGAAACCCACTTAGATTTATTCAATTTTCCCATAACATCTGGATAGCTAAGACACCACCGCAGATTAAAATGTGCAAACCACATTCTTTTAATTTTAATGTCTCACCTGCTGTTTGTGTAATTGAAATTTGTATTGATTTTCATAAAGCGAAGAACACCTAACTCACTGCCTAAATCACAAACAATTGAATGAGCCATTGGTATCCAAGTTATTCAGAACACCTAGGAAATGAATAATTTGTCTGAAAGGAGAAACAAGAAGGTCCACCCAGTATAAAGTTTGACTCAGCAAAGCACTTAAGCATGTCCTTAAGTTTAAGTGTGAGTAGTATTCTGTAAAAGATGTGAAACAATTACAACACAATCATGAATATAGGTACGTTAATACATATTTTGTGAAACTGCAATACGAACAGGACACGCAAAGAAGGGAACAAAAGTATGCCTTTCTTTTAAAACTGCTGATTAAACAATGGATGTTTCTTGACACTATGGATGTTTCATGCTCCCCAACAAGCACACACACCACACCTTCATATGCAACACAATGAGTATTTCAAAAAAACGCATTTTCTTTCTCTACTTTGAAAGCGTTTAGATGCAGGAAAAAATTAGCACAGATATCACTATCCATAATATGCTTTCTTCAAAAATATTTTTCAATCATGGTACAGTTTTCACAAATTCTGTCTGTATTTTTAAGAAATATTCAAGCTAAGCTAAATGAGGTAAAATATAGGCTATAAGCACAACCTAGAAATAAAATTAAAGAAGAAGAAAAACTTGGAATTGTACACTAAGGATGTTATCTAATTTATTGACCTAAAAACCTGAAGTCAACAAACAACAAATATCATAAGATTTGGGTACTTAAGTTAGCTTCTAAAATGGAATGCATATTGACAGAAATCATTCTTCTCTTCTTGATTCAGATATAGATACTTGAGTTTGCTCACTTCCAGTTCATGCTGTTTAATTCTGACTCTTTGGAAACAAAAGCAAACAAAATATGAAAACATTAAACACTCTCAAATGAAAATTGTTATACAAGCACCAGCAGTAGAAAACAATTGTAATTAAAATGTACTGACCACAAGGGAAGCAATAAACAATCATTTTGGCAATGCAACTTTTGTAATTCCACTCAAATTCTACCCAAAGAAAAAACACAAGCCTATGCAGGTATTGACGTATCAAAACCAGGTCATGAATGACAATATAATAATAACCATCACTACAAATAAAATAAAGAAATAAAAGAAAAACCCATATGTGGCTTAATAGCCATCTTTTCAAGAAAACTGAGAGGTCTAGGAAAAATAGCAAAAGTCTTCTGTCTTCCCAGCCTCATAAATTTTACTGTCCAAACTCAAGCTTGGGGTACATAATCTTTATTTTTCATAAAAGGTATCTTGTTCATAAGTATGGCACAAAGGTAAGATGAGACAATGGTAAAACTGTGGAGTAGGTTGGAATCTGTACAACTTATTATCACTATAAAGGGACTATTAACCGGAAAAATATTACATAAACCATTTGCCTTGAATATGTAAAGTTTGTAGCAAGTATAAATGCTAGAGAAAAGACATCAAGAGCTCATGCAATAAAAGGAATGTCCTTAAAGATCTTTTCTCCTCTTGGGAATTTAAACGTAGTGAAAATTTGGAAGATGCAGTTTCTTTAACAAGGAGCTCAGTTACCATAACTGATACACATTACCAGCTTTAGAATTCTAATTGTGTTTAATACAGTTTCATGTTGCATCAAAGTACAAAATCAATACCATTTGTCCAGCAAACACGAAAAATGGAATCTATAAACTGCTCTTATTGAGTAATTAAACACCTATTATTGTCATGAGTGGTGAAACAATGAATTTGATCAGACAAATTTTTGCGACAAAACACTGCAGTGATTAATACCTCCCTACGTATTAAATAAAAATGACTGCCTTTTGTGCAGCACTGCTGGCAGAAGAACAGGAATGAGAGAAGTAGTTGCCAGTGCCACAATAACAGGCTAACCTTGAACTGAACTCCTTTCCTCAAGAAATTAAATGCTGTAGCAGGACTTTAAATCCCTCCACTTAGAGCTCATTTGTGTTTCACGTAACCTGCAGTTCCTGAAGAGAACTCATTATCTTCAAAAGGAGAATCCTTTTATAATTTCTTTACAAATGTGTATATTGTTTCTGCAAAAAGTATTTCATATCAGAAAAGGGATAAGAGTATTAGCAGTGTAAGCGAGGCAAAAAGGCTCGTATCATTAAGACACCATTTCTGCTTCCTGGGAATTCAAACGCCAACTACAGTGGTAGGGGAAAACGAATGAGAATGAGGTTAAAGAAAATGTACCTTTACAGCAAAATTTTAATCTGTTAGATTGATGCTAAACTGCCTTGGTCTTTCTGCTGCTATATGCTGTATTTCTATGTATAGACCTCCCTCCCCCAATGCCCCTCCTGTAGCTTTGGCTTCCTATTTTTCTTTTCACTTAGAATGATGCACTAGGAACAACTATAGAGTACAAAAGATGAATCTATGGATGTGACACTTGTAAAGGGTAACCCTATTTCACAAGTGAGATGGGACAAAAAAGAAAGAAAAAAGGCCACAGAAGCAATAACTGCTCACTGAATTACCATTAAATTGTAAGATTTACAATCCAATGTACAGTAAGTGCATATCTAATGGAGTTTGTCCTCTAAAAGAATATAAAGTAGATCTTTGCAGCATATGATGTATGCAGGTTATTTTTTTTTTAAACGGGACACACAAAAAACAGATGTGCACATAAATTCCAGATTTTTTATACATATTAGAACTGAGCCAAAGCCAACATTAAATATGATAAATGCAATATGATTAGTAGGATCTAGCTTTGTATTTTCAAAACATGCTCACATTCTACAAAGAGAGATAAAAGATGACTCTAACACAGCCAGTCAATACTGCTTTCACAGATATCATTGGTAAAAGTAGATCACATATATTATAAATTCAGTTTATTGCTCTGATCCACTGGAATTCAATTAAATTACTTTTTGTAGAGGGTGGCAAAGCAGCTGCTGACCATTTACAACATCTTCTAAACAAAATATCTGGGCAGAGGTTTTAGATCATTATTTATTAAAGCCTTAAATTACCAACAATATTAATTTTCATATAATGAATGTAGTATGAATAAGGCTCATTCACAGCACTATTATTCGTAACATGTTTGTCAGTAATTTCACTGCTCTTATTCATATGAGCATAACTGTTGAGTGATTTAAGTTTAGAAATAAGCAAGGCATGTCAAACAATTATTTAAATAGAAGCAAACTTTTCCATGAAATACCATGCATATAGCTATTATACGATACTACGAGGGTATCAGTGATCACATATTTTACAGGATGACTCTGGAAAATTCTAGCCTGTAATAAAATCCAAAATTGTCAAAGAGACAAAGGAACTTCTCGCTGGGTAAACCATTCAAATAGCAACAAGGCATGTAATACTCTGCTCTCTTAATTTAAATTTTATTTTTCTTAGCTAGGAACTTCAGTTTGGCATCAAAACTTTCATTCTCCTACCAAAAAGGAAGTTTGCCTACCACACAAATTTTACCATTATCTGGCTTTTATTTCAGAGGATTAAAAAGCAACGCAGAAGATCAGCAACGATAGCCTTGTTCTCTTCAACCTTAGTGAATCAAGTTCACTGGAGGTGAAGCAGTGGAATTATCAGTACAAGTGGCTGTGTCATCAAAGCTTTCTGAGAGGTAGTGTATGGAAATGCCTAAACAAACAGAAGCGTAAAAGCTGTCTGTATATGAAAGGGCTCTCCCAAAGCTTTTCATTAAAACAATTCCAATTGCAGTTTCTCGATGCAGCATTATATTATGTGAGAAATATAAAATCTTGACATTTTTCTAAATGTGAATGGGTTAAAGAACCTCTCCATGCTACAGTGAGCCTGAGAATTTTCAGCAGCTGATGAAGACCAGTTGACCACCTGATACTTTTTCAGCAGGGTGATAAAATTAAAGGATTGCTTTGATTTGCTTGAAGGATTACTTTCTATAGTTAATTGTTTAAAGTGCACAGTCTTACGAAAGGGAAAAATATCAAGAAGGTTAATGTAGAGTGAGCTAATTGCCAGCTGATTACATTGTGCAAAGCAAGAGATATTACCTGTGTTACATGCCATCACAAGGAACAGCCTATTCTACCCTGCTGCTGCAGCAAACAAGCTGATTTGCTAACAAAGTGGTCAGCTCAGGCACTTGCACAGCATCTCCGTAGGTCCACAGGCGACTGCTTCACATGCAGAGAATCTCAAGCTCCATTTTCCAATCTGATTACACGGCTCCTTATTGCAGCAGCCTTAAACCTTCATGGCAGTTTACCAACATTTTCATCACTTTTTCTTTTACAAATCAAAAGAACTGATAAGCTCTCAGGTACCCGGGATTTCATAGTCGATGGCTGGCAGGCAGCCAGCTTCCCTCACAGCACAACTGTTCCGTGCCACAATGCAAAGAGCACGCTGAATTTAACAGATAGCACAAAACTATTAGAATTTTGCAGTACGTACAAGCAGGCAGCATGTTTCTGTCTCTGCAGATGTTAACAGTTCTGTTCAGTCACATTTATAACATGCCTAGACCCAAAGAGATGTGTTTAAAAAGCAAAACAAAAAAAAAAAAAAAAAAAAGAGAAAAACCAGAACAAATGAAGACATAGCACTGTCACTAAGTCAATCACCCTACAAAGTGTGTACTTGCAGTGCTTCCAAAGTACCAGGAATTAGAGTCAATGCTAAAAACATTTGACAAAAAGTTAAGAAAAAGGACAATAAATCTTTACATCAAATGAAACTCCTTGACAAACTGAAACATTATTTTAACTGTAAAACAAATGCAAAAAAAAGACATTATTGTGTATTTTTGGCATGGGAAATGCTTATATAAAGCATTAAAATAGCCCGGGTTTACTTAATTCTGTGGCTCAAAAAAAACACCACTTGAACGAAGAAGGAACAAAAATGTGATTCATATTGGTAAATGCAAAGCATCTTTATAAAATGCTTACTCTGAGGTAGATCATGTCATGTCTAAAAATCTGAGGTACACAGGAAAAAATATAAAAATATACATGTAAATTTATTTATATATACAAACAAAATAACAATGCAGAGTGACAATTAGAGGAAAATACTATCTTCAAATCTTAAGCATTCCAACAAAAAGAAAACCAATAAAAAAGCAACAGAGAAGGAAGCTTCCTTATTTTTAGTTAAAGAACATTGATATTAAACCATCAAGTTTTTACTTATTGCTACTGAGGCTCGCTCTCCCATTCAAAAAAATTGACTATCCACGTATTATTTGCATAACATCCAAAACAGCCTGTATGGAACTAACGTAACACAAAGTTAATAGCGTAAAAAACAATTTTCCCATGTCCCTCAAAGCAAAACGTTTTTTTTTTCAATCGAGTGGATCACACTGAAATCTGAAGAAATACGACCTATTAAGTATACTTAAAAGAAGAAACACAATTTTGCATATCATCACTTTTATAGTAAGGGAATGCGGGTGGAAATGTGGAGAGTAAGACAGTAAGTTATGGACGGAGGGGGAGAAAAAAAAAAAAAAAAAAAAAAGTACAACTAAGCTGGTGCAATGGCTCAGTACTCCAGATCACCAGTGCATTGACCCTCTGTATCTCTGAGTCATTAGCTGGAATCCCAGCTCTGCCTGCAGGAGTAGGGATGTGAACTCGGCCAGCGATGCGGGGCGGCTCGGCGTGGGGAGCGCGCCGGGCACAGGGGTCACTGCGGTCGGCGGGGAGGCGGCGGCCCCCGGGGAGGCCGCGCTGCCGGAGTGACCGCCCGCCGGCACGGACACGCTGCTGACTCAGGCACCGCCGCCTCTCCCCATCGCCCCTGCTCACACCGCCTCTAGGCCGCTGTGCTGACAGGTACGTGCAAAATTCAGGGGGAAACCATCCACAGCTCCTTACTTGCCCCCGTGCACGCACACGTGTGTGTTTGTATATATGCATCCCTGTGTGCAGCTATACTAATGTTTACATGTATTTATGGAGACATACTGAAACAGGCTAAACTGGCGGCTCTGCAGCCATACATAGTGCTCAGCACTGCCAAAATATTCCTACACCAATTCTTCTCCTTAAAATAGCGACAACGTACGTATTTATGTACGCACAGAAGCTACATGTGTATCCTACACGCACCCCAATCACATATATGTAACACCGAGTGTAATTAGCATTACCTTTAAAATAACAGTCTCCAATTTACATAGAAATTTCCTGTCTGATAAAACACAAACCACATTTTAACCAGCTTCTAATACCAACACATTATTCCCATGAATGATTCCTAGTAAACTGTTTATTACAACTGTAAGGTTTGAGAGGGTTTTCTGCTTGCAGATGCAGGTTGTAGGGTTGCCTTTTTTTCTCCCACCCCCCTTCTTTTTTTCCCCTCTGATTTATTGGATGGTGAGCAAACCCACTTAAACTATAGTTGTCCATATGAATCACTAATTTTCATGTTTCTAATTAAAATGTAAACAGTGTAATGAAGACATCAAGTTTTTAGGCAAATGTCTCTTCCAGTGCCACTTGGGGTATGGTAATTACTGGAGCAGATCTATGGATGCTCCCGAATCCTCTACAAGTCCAGATTAAAAGCATTACTGCTAAACCTTGCTTTTTACACCAGGGAATTGTGTTCTCTAACCTATTCCCAGTTTGCTTACAGATGCATATCTGTACAAGCCTTTATAACTAGTCATTAAAAAAATAAATAAATAAAAATAGAAGTTTATCACATAAATGGAACAGTTTGTGGGGAGAAAATTGTGATTTCATTTAAAATAAAATTTAATTTCACTTCTCAGACTGCACATAACTAGCATAGTAAAAGCTGTGCTGAAAACTTATCATCTTAGTGCTTCTTTCAGGAAAAGAAAAATAGATTAGGCATTGCTAAAAAAAATTTTAAAAGAAGGAAAATTATATTTCGAGCTTGTATTAAAATTCCTATTGTCCCAAAATGCTTGTTTCACAGTCAATTAATTTAAGAACATACTATTCAAGAAAACATTAATAAAAAAGAAATCTATTCACTGAGAAAAAATGTAAATGGCCATTGCAAATACAAAATGCTTGATGTGCAACTGAAAATCTTTTGTCATATTTATTCCAGCCTTTATGTCTATATCTGAAATTTGTCAGATTTTATCCTAAAGCAAATGACCTCTCCTACATTTACCGAAGGAATACAAGTCCTCTCCTGCTTACAATTGTTAATTGAGCCTGTCTGCTACAGCTTCTCTTTCCTTTCCAAATAAGCCAGGATACTTGTTTTACATATTTACTGCCAAGCACTTGAACAGTCCTCTATTTTATCATAATACTGTTTCCCCCCCCCACCCCTCGCAACTCATTCTGCAAGATTTTTTTTTTTTAATGTACAGCAAATAGTTAAAGCTGCAATCCAATAAAGCATCTAAAATGTCTAGTACAAGAAGAGGTTTCTCCCCCCTCCCTTCATGGACTCAAGTCCATATTCTGAGTGGTATAGCCAATTTTCATATTATTTTTACATAAATGCTAGACAAGCATGTCTGCATTGCTAACCTGGATCATGAAGATGAGAGTGCACAGAATGTACGTGTGCATATGTGCATGTGCATAAACATTTTAGTGGGTGGTCCACCATTTCAGTTCTATTTTACTAGTAAAGTACTGTTTACAAATATGTGAATATTTCCCAGTAGGAAAAAATATATATAGGACTTCAGATTACATCAAATCATAAAGCACCTTGTCTCTCAAATCATAAATGCCTTAGCAGAATAAAACAAAACAATGCTCTATTTAGGCATTTCCTTTAAGTGTATTGTTCCAGCAAAATCGTATTTAATTAGAGAAACAGCATTTTAAAGGCTACTGCTTTATAACATAGTACTCTTGAAAATGATGGGGGGTCGCAAGTGAAAACACTACTCTCATTTAGCTCTGTGGTTTAAAAAAAAAAAAATAAAATAAAAGATTACACTTAGACATTTTTTTATTATGTATTGAGACAATGGGGAAATCTTATGTCTTCACTACAGTTCCAAGGCCACACTAATCAGGTGTAATTTTTAATAAACACTGACTGTTTGGTGCTCATTCGAGGTATTTCATTAGGAGGTTATTCATTTAAAATAAATGTTTCAACCACATCAAGCTGTAACCTTTCTTGAAATGTAAATGAATGGTTTAAATGAGAAGATTAATAAAGAAGGGATGTTCCAATTCCAAGCATAGCATGCTATGTATTTTTAAATTTGTCTATGCCAGATGCTGTCAGTCAGAACAAAAAACTGTCCAAGCAGACAATCTGTGCGTCTGAATGTTGATCATGTTGGAAAGTAAAGGGGGAGGGGGGAGAGAGTGTGTCAAGGATTCATGGTCCTTCATCTTTGCAGTAGAGCAAACACGTCTCTCAGTATAACGACAGACAGCTGCTTCCACTTTCTAATGTGCCCTAACTTAGATCACTGAAAGAATTGTCAGCACTCAGAGAAACACACAAAGATAACACAGCCAGCTGCCATGAAGGGGGAAACAGCACAGCTCAGAAGAAATGGGATTTGTTCCATTTGCATGATGCTGGCTCCCTTGGGCCCCTTTCTTTCAAATCCAAAGCACAAAAGACAACACTTAACATATTTGCTTAAAGATGACAACCTCATGTTGATTTCATTTGGATGTAACAGTGTCAGGATTACAGATATAAGAATATATTATATCTGTAACGGAGACTGACAAATGTATCCATCAGTGAAACTGTCTGATTCATCTGCTTATACAGCCATTTTACCATCCCAAGGGTGCCATCTAAGTAGTAACTTTAGAAGACTGAAGGTCTAATTTTATTACACCACATTTCAACCTACTAAACAATATTATTTCTAAAATAGATCATTTTTATTGGAAGTCTCCCTGATGAAAAATCCAGTAGACACCAGAGAATTTATGAACTGTA
The DNA here is from genome assembly GCA_037013685.1 of Acridotheres tristis. Taxonomy (NCBI): domain Eukaryota; kingdom Metazoa; phylum Chordata; class Aves; order Passeriformes; family Sturnidae; genus Acridotheres; species Acridotheres tristis. Next base: position 20,255,918 of record CM072894.1, on the reverse strand, counting down.
TGGGTCCTTTGAACTCAATATACTGCCCATTTTAAGCAACTTTCTTTGCATACAATCAAAACCTAAACTCAAATAATTGAAATTGAGTTAAAAACACAGATAATAATGGTGCCTATTTTAATATTACCTCATAGTCTGTCATTATTTGAATGTCTGCTGATTGGCAGTCCATTGCTTTTTAGAGTGCTTCTTGTTGCAGTTCTGTATCAAGAAAAGTTTCTCCAATAGAAAAGCCACAATTAATAATTTTTCTTCAGTATACATTGAACCAGCTACATAACCTAATTTTCAATTGAGGTTTTCACTGGGCATTCCAAAAGTCACGTGGAAATGACTGAAAGCCAAACACGTTCCTCATCATATTGCGCTCAGCTGCAGAAACAGAAAACCAAACTAAAGGGTACAGATTTGCAAGATCACAGGCACAGTTTTATGGACTAGCTTCTTTTTTAATCAGATTAAAGAACTGGGCCATGGTCAGACCCCCTCTAGTTTCAAATGCATTGCACGGAGCTGTCTGATGGCACAAGTATCCCCCCACCATCCCAACACTACCAAATGCTACACTCTGCATAACGCTCCCTACGTTAACTGCTTTGTCCAGAGGAACTCGAAACTGCTTGTTGCTATCTGCTGCCACCAAGAACTGCACTGTAATTCACTAGATTGAAGTTGTTTTGTAAAATGGAGTTAACTGCTGTACATGGAATTTCAGCACAGCAGATGGTTACCAATCATTATTTTCAATTTGTTTAGTTTCAAGCAATGGGGCTGTTTGGGAGGAGCAGTGAGCAGGACAGGGATGGAGAGAGCAGTGAGGTTAGATGCACTGGCTTGCAATGCAAGTCATGCTAGATGGCATAGCATTAAAAAGAGGAGAAAAAAAGTCTGCTCAGAACTGCAGCAGAGCTAAACAAAAAAAAAAGGCAGGAATAGGTAAAAATAGATTTTATATGCAAGTATAGACAAAATATGAAGAACACAGCATTTGAAAGGGGGCCAATCACCATTCTCTGTTCAAGAGTTATCTTATATTTTAAATATTGGAAATGGACTTGAAAGTTTCCAAAGGTAAATTGTCTTTATTCACATTTTGCCATCATTCACATTTGAATCATGCTCTACTATAAGTCATTCAGTTGTTGAACGGGAAATGGAAAAGGAACCATTTATGGACAAGTGCACATGAGCAGAAATTAAGCTGTAAATATCTGGGCTGGGCCATTATTGTAGTCAAGAAACATCTGGGGCTGAAGCTGAAGCTAGGCCCCACTCCTTCTGTGTTCATGTAATTGCTTAGATGATTTATAACTGAGTGTCTATTAAAAATGATTTAAAGAGAGATTTGGAGCCTGAATTTTAAAATCAAGGTGGCTTTGCTCATGCTTTCATTTGTTCAAGAGTAAAAAAAAATTCTTTGCTGTTCTTCTCCCCTGTCCTATGTTTAAGGGGTATAACGTTCCACCACAAGGACAAAATTCACATTTTTCTAAATTCGGACAAAAGACATGACACACACACTTCCAGCAATCAAACTCAGTGACCTGTCATTCAGCTTACATTGGACTTGCTTGGTGCTTTAATATTCCCCATGAAAATTGACTTTGAATTATTTTCCCAACATCTTATTTTTTTTTTTCTTTTTAAATCCTATAAACTGTATCAGTACATTCACCATATTTGTTTGTTCCTGCTCTTTTGAACCATCCAACAGTTAGCTCTGCCTGCCACCACGATGCCACAGGTGATGTGGGCAGGGGCTCCTCATCAGCACCCAGGCACTGTGTCCCTTATGGGAACATTTCTGGCTCTAGGACTTGCTTGCTTTCCCCCACTAACTTCAATACAGACTGAATTTGTTTTGGCTTTTAGAACAAGCTGTAAAAGCCATGAATTTGACAGGGTGGAAGAGAAAAGCTGAGGATATTTGGGTTTGGAGGACAAAAATAAGGTATATACTTGAGTGATGCCAATCCTCTACTAGCAATTAGGAAAAAAGAATGCTCCCTCTCAGGCAGAACAGCAGGCCCAGTGTCTGACTGTAAACAACTATACCATCAAAAGAACTTGTTTATTTAAGACTGAAGAGATACCTTATGTATATTTCCAACCTATTTCCATGACAGTAGAAGCTTATTCTAAGAATACACCTAACCCTGCAGAGATCAGGTTTGTAAAGGAATTGACCATGTCACTGTCCAAGTGTTACACCTCCTTTTTTCATTGAGGTTTCAGTACGTTGGGCAGTTTTACTGCAGAGCTCCACCCCACAGCGTGGAATGATCAACCAAGTTTGCAAACCTGGGTGTGTGCCAAGGTTGAGTGACACACTAGTGACTGTCTCAGCCCCCTGGGAAAAAGTGGATTAGATGAATCACCAAAAAATGTCACAGTTATTTCTCCAGTAAGTTAACTGTCTGTTGGTCACAGGTGATGAAGACATAAAAGTTTGATGTAGCACTTCCATAGATTGTACACTGTTTTGGAAATTTTTCCCCTGCATCTCCATAAACTGTCATTATTCTTAGGCTAACAAAAACTCTTTGACGTTTTGAAGGAATGAAAAACTTGGCAAATGGGATTGCTTCAATATGGGAACATACTACCTAAATATTCCAAACTGTTCACAGGTTGTTGTCAAACTTCCCCAACAAAATTTGTTCTAGTACCACCGATAAAGTAGATACCATACACTTCATAAACCAAAAAAATTATTTTAATTCTTTTTGAAGAAAAGGTTAGGAAATGGGAACTGACCATAGCAAGGTAAACTACAAAATAAACAAGACCACAAACTTCCTCCATTTGTATGTTGCACAGAAACATAGAAACGCAACAATGACATAAAGCTTTATTGCTCATCATTAAATATGTAGCTAAAATGCTGTATTCATGCAATTTCTCAAGCAGAAATTGCCCAGCTTATACCACTACTAAGAATAGTTGTCTATGTGGTTAATGACACTATGCAATGAATTTTTCTTCAACAGGCATTTCTCCCTAAACATAAAGTCTTAGAACAAAACAAAACTATGGATTGGGCATGTTTTTATTCCTAGTGACAAATCCAGGAATACTTGCTTTTTTTTTCTACATGAGGAGATCTAAGGAAAATTCAAAGCAGACCATCAAATTAATTTGAATTATTGCAAACCTGATTGCTAATAGTGATATACTAAAGTAGAGAATCACAGTGAATTGGAGAACAAGTATGACTTCACATAAATATCAACATTAGTAATATTTATCTATAGGAGAATAAAAGCTGTAAAATGGCATCTCACAAAAGAAAAGGGTTGAGCAATTGAACCTAGATGACTGCAGTAGCATTATCTGGGTTTAATCCCACCTGGATTATTTATTATCCAGATTTTAGTACATAATTGTGGAAGTCTCAAATGCTCTGCACTGGGTTCTTTACTTGTAGTCTTTACTACAGTAAAGCGCAGGGTATACCTAAAGAAGTGTTTCTACCAGGTGAAGACATATCTGCAAGTCAACACTATAATGGATTTGAGTCTACTTTCATAAAGATCACCACTAGGGAGGAAAAAAAAAAAAGCAAACAGAGAAACATTCCCCAGATTAAAGAAGGAAAACGAAAGAAAAAGAAATCACTTTAGCAAAACTCCAGCAATAATGAGGAATACAGACTTTTTAACACAACACAAGGGCAATTCTCGCTCTAGGTGCCAGCATTAAACCTGTGCAGATGATTGTGTGGGTGAGGGTCTGGCAGAGGAGATTACTGCTGTGCCCTCTAGAGGCTGGATGTCTGGCCAAGGAACTGCTCAGCAGCTACCGAAATACAGTGGAAGTGACCAGCACTAGATGTGTAAGTACAGCCTCTTGGTCTTAACCCTGCCTCTGTGAAACTCTTTTGTATTTGAAATGCAGTTAAACAGAAAAATAGTGAGCATTTAAACCACAGAAAACTGCTATACTGTATGGTTTTACTGACATCTCTACCATATCTTATGTACTCTTAATACATTGTAAGCATTAATACAGCAAACCAAACCTCTAAAGGATTCCTGTCAAGTATAAATACATGCATAAACAGAAGATATAATTGAAAAAGGCTTTGCTTAATGAGCTCATGGGTGCTTTGGCACAGTGCATAAAATGTAGATTTAAAATTTTAAGATGATACATCAATTCCCATAGTTGAACTTTGGAATCGACATAAGAAAATAAAATCTATTCAACGTCAGTTCAGTAAGTTATTCTTACTCTAACATAGAGACACACCGTACAAATAATAACAATGAATTTTGTTATCACCCACCAGAGTACTCATGAATTCTGGATTTTTTAAAGGCAAAAATATCTCAGGGTAAAACTAGGGTCACATTTTGCATTGGCAGGAAGTAAAAAGCTCTAATATACCTAGTCAATCATACACTAGTTGAAACACAGTCCACAGAGCACTTAATAACTCAGCCCAACAAACATACCACCAAGTGGAATTTGGTGGACAGATGCAAATGGATAGATTTTTTTTCCTTAAACCATACATGATTTTTATCCTTATTATCTTACTACCGATAGCAAGTAAGTCTTACTACAGCTAACTAGGAACTTTCTTGCCTGAAATCTAGCATTGAACTACCCATACCATTTCAGAAACCATACACTAGTAAATTATATTACAACAGCAATCCCTCCTGAAAATCATTATCCTATAAGAAACATGCATATATAAGGTTTCACTTCCTTCAGTGCCTTCTTACCACATAATGAACATACTAATAGCTATGCAGTCAGTTTTTTAAGAATTCAGAAAATATCCCAATTTGATACCGGGGTTTTTTTCTGTTTGATATAGCAAAAAAGAAACACCAGAAGAAAAACAGTTATTTTCTCCTCTAAAAATATAGTTAAATGATAAGTTAGCATTTTTCATGAAAGCTTCATTATTGCAACTTCACTATACCTATTCATACTTCATTTTCTTGTAGAAATTACATTATACAACGTGGCATATAATCAGTTCTGAGTGGGGGTAGGAGAGAACCAGTCGTTAACTACGACTAAAATGACCAGTTTTCCAGTGCAGTTGTCTTGTAATTAAATTAAGTGTGAGGCACAGTCATTGAGATGTGCTATAATGACTTGCTTGGAAGTATTTTTCCCTTTTTGCTTTCTTTTTTTCCCCTTTTGCTTATCGGAATACCTTACACCTTTCAAAACTAGAACAGCATAGTGGCAGGGGGAAGAGAAAAAAATGCTTTTGGCAGATGCCATGCCAAGCCACGTATTACTCACCATCCTTCCACCCACAGTCAGGAATGCAGCTCATCTATTTCTTAGCTCTTTCCACTAACTCAAACACTCAGTACTGCACCTCAATTGCTTTTTCAAAAAGACAAGCCACTTAATGACAAAGTAGGCTTCCATTTTATTAGCAGCAAAATAAATACAGCTGTAGTGCTCAACGCTGCATCAAGCGAAAGTGATGCCTGTATTTACTCTCAGCTGTTAGGGATTACACCCAAACCCGGTTCTATTCCAGAACAGCTTCCATCTGACAATGCCAGTACTGTACCCTGGAGATGAGACTGAGAGAGGCTGGCACCCCAGAAGCGTGTTAAGTGGGCACAAGTTTTTCCTCACTTTATGGTTAGTATTTTCTATAAGATCTGACTTAGAGAAGAAATAACTTACCAGGGACTTTTATCTTTACAATAAATGACTACAGGTCACCTGGTAGAGGACACAAAAGATATTAAAGTGATTATAGCCTTGATGTTAGTCAGAAGATAGAATTACATGTGTGTTGGTAGGGATGTCAGTAAAACCACGCAGAATTGCAGTTTTCTGTGTTTTAGAAGCTCACTATTTTTCTGTTTACTACATTGCAAATACAAAAGAGTTTCACAGTGGCAGGGTAAGACCAAGTGGCTGGGAACGAAGAGTGGGGGCTGGGGGATGCAGGTAGGCAGAGAGAACAGGGCACAGAATGGCTTTGAAAAGCCAGGAAGGAGAGATTCTATTTCTCTGCAATGGGTTTGTATCAGCCACGCTTAAATAATGGTATTGCAAATTAAGGCCCAAGGGAATTTGGAGCATACAAGTAGGCTTTTGTTCTCCAAACCCCAAAAGGTATATGGGAGATTTGAGGGTTTGTTTCTATTTAAATGGCATATGTATTTCTAAACAATAAGTTAAACTTTTTTGCTCTTTTTATTGTACAGCCTTGCTGATTCAGTACCTGTTAGGAAAGATACTATTCCCAACCAATATAGCAACAACTCTTTCAAGTAACAATTATCTATTACTGTACTTATCACTTTCATTTACTTGCCTTCAGAACTTCTGAACAAGAAAGAAAGCAACAAATCTAATGTAATAAACCTCACAGGGAGTGGGGGAGGAGGATGGGAGGCGGGAGAAGCAACAGATCGAAAGAAGAGTGCGGGCAGAAGTCATTTGAAGGGGTGCACGCTTTCCAGTGTAAACACAGAAGCTAATTAGTATGTTGTGATTTTAAAACATACTCTGTTATCAGAAAGCAAAATAGAAATCCGCACTAAAAAAAACCCCATCTTCTGAAATCTTTAAAGCGGGTGGACAAAAACATAGGCACACACAGACAATACACCTCTACTGCCCCCACTCCACACACACGTACAGATACAAAATTGGGTTAGTTTTCTGTAAATAGGCTTAGCTCCTGTAAATATATCTCAGGATTTTAGGTGTACTTTTTCACACTGTAAGGTTTCTATACAAAACCAGTTTAATCTAACTGCCTCTGATTATTATTAGAAACTCATTATTTGAGGACATCTATCTTTACAGTAACTATGCATCATTAAGGAGCACAATGCCCATAATTGTTTAAAAAAGCCATGAGGGGGAGGGGGAAGGGAGAAGGATCATGAAGAGAGAGAAGATAACTAAGGAAGATTTTGCAATTAGAACAGCATTATCTACTCTGCATTTTGCTCCTTGGAATACCTATACAGTAACAAACAGTTAAGCTTCCTCTGAGCAAAATCACAAATGAATCATTCCTTATACCTTTATTAATGCACGTATTTTTGTCCTGATGAAATGTGTTTTTACAACCACCAGGAAAAATCAAAAGCTGTTTCTTCTATCATATAGCATTAATACCTCAAGAGGGAGATTGGACATTTAAGAAGTACAAATAAAGCTAATGCCTACCATTTTCTGGGGAAATTCCTTATAACACCTAGCTTCTAAAATTTGTTGCACACCTGCATATGCAAAGCCAATAGAAATTGCAGGGACTGTGCCTCTAATAACCAAGCACCCAAAAGTGGAAAGCTGAATTACACTTTCTGAGATGCAATACTATTCGTGATGTTATCTCAGCCACTCAGACCCTTCAAGCTCAAAGTGCAGCTGTTATACTGCTTCGAAACAGAGAGGAACAGTCACTTTAGCCAAAAAGGACTTGCCTGTCATGAATGAGAGTAGTGAATTCTACAATTTCTAAGCAGATGACATCCTGGGGAAGCGGGGGTGGGATGGTGTTTGCTAATTACTCAATAACAAAACTAACAAAACATCTTTCCTTAATTAGTGCTGAAAATTACTCCAAATAAATACTAGTGTCAATTTGTTATTGTGTACCGTATGGATAACATATCACATTATAACTGTATATTTCTAACTAATGAAAACTTCAAAAATGTCATGCATTAAGGCACTGTTTATTCAGTCTCTATAAGCACATGATGAGATATATTTTATCTACAGTTCATAGTGAGATATATTTTACCTACATCTAACTTTAAAACATAAAGGCTTCTGAGATTTACTGAACCATGTGTTTCAACAAATATATTCTCTGCATGTTAAGGTGTGCCTTTGATATGGCTGCCACACTGACAAATGCTGGGAACTGAATTATGACAAGTGCCTCATACCCCTCGTTATGTAGGGTTTACTGACATTAATCCGAGTAACATTGCTTGATGGGATGACCATGGTTACTCATCATGGTTCATGTTACCACTAAAGTTTTTTAAACTCAAAGTGGAAAAATAAATCGCTGTTGTAGTATAAAGAATGCCCACACAGGACAGGAGTATGAAATACGATGAATGAAAGTCAAAGAACAAAATGAAAATCAATTATTAAGGTTAATTGCAGCATGAACAGTTTCCAAAATATACTTATTACAGCTTTTATTAAAGGCAAGGAGCAAGAAATAAAAAATTATTAGAAATTCTTTGAACACATGAAAAATTATTTTCTTTAAAATGAAAGATCTGCTTATTTATAGTATGCTCAATACAGTACTACTATAGTTATGAAGTGAATATAAAGCCTTATGGTATAATGATCTAACATCAGTAAACAGAAAACCACTTACTTTTGTCTATCAAGTGTTCATTTAGTTGAAGAGCTAATAATTTTAGTTTCTTCCATATTAAAAATAACTGAATGCCGATGGTTTAAATCTGATGGCTTTTAAACCCACAAGTTTTCTGATTGAATGGAGATATTCAGTTCAAAAATTATCACAGGTGACTAAGTCTATATTTTTACACAAAACAACACAACTATTTTAATTTTAATTTCTTTGCTTTAATAAGGCAGATGACCTATCAGCTGAGCTTAAAGATCTTCAGCAAACTCCATATGTATATCAAATAAAACAATTTCATATAGTGCAAAACAAATTAATAAAAACATTGTCCAAACTGAGTTTTCACACAGCCACATTTCACTGTTATTTTACAGCTGCAAGGGGAAACAGAATTGTATCCACATCCTAAGAGTATATTTCTACAATACTTTATATAGTCATGTGGTCTACAAATGCCAACAACAAGGGACTGAAAATAGGATCAATTCTTTTCTTTCTCAGAAACAATCTTGTAAGCATCTGAGTTCCCAAAGACATAAAAGAATAGTTACTTTTCTGAGATCTTTTGATATTGCTCTTCATGGTGGAGCCATCCACAAGTGATGGGAAAGATCTCTTTTGAAAGTAAATGGTGCTCCTTCAAATGTGTTCAGAAACATCTTTGCTGTTCCTTTCTCTGTTTCTCAAGTTTAACTTGAAAAGGATGCTTGATTTTTTAAAATTTGGTTTAGGTATCACAATGGGATACCTCATATCAGTCAGTGCTTGCAAACCTTATTCTTCCAGCATAGAATCTAGCTGTTTCTTTCTCTGTGTCAACACAGGAGGCTGAAGTAATCAGATAGGTCTAAAGAACACAGAGGATGTTAACCTGCACTTTCTCAGAATCTGTGATGAGTAGGTTCATACTTTGAACATGACCACACTGAGCCAAAAGGCATATAAATAGCTACTTCCACCTAAAAGCATAGATATCACAGCAGTTTGTACAGTAAGGCTATCAGTTCATAATATTTTAAATGTCAATATTGATACTATTGTCATGGTTTAATAATCTCTGCCTATAATTTTATCATTCCCATCCACCCTCTGCTGTCATTCAGTAATATAAAGTAATTGTTGGCTCTTCCCCTCACCATGTCTCCAGAACACAAGCACACAAAATCAGTTGTACTGTCTAGGAATATTTTTGCAACACTACAGTTTTCAGTTTTATTAAGTGATAATTCAAGCTCATTGTATAAATGCTTTATTAATGACTTGCTTGTATGCTAGAATGGAAGAGACAAAAAGGAAAAAACATCTCACTCAGATTACAATAGGGATGTTGTTTCCAACATATTAAAAGGCAAACAGCTGTTATTCTAAATCAGACAAAAAAAAAACAACAAAAAAAAACAACAAAAACCAAAACAACTTGAATGAAAACATGAAGATACGTTCCTGCCACAAACCCCTGTGACCCAACAGGTTCAGCCCTCTCTCCCATCTCCTCTCAATATTCATTTTCAAATTCCCTTCAGATTAGCAGGAGTTACACAAACATGCCTTAATGTGTCCCTTAAGCATTTTATCACACTGAGGAAGAGAAACAAAAAGTTCAATTGTGACCTGTATCAGAAAATCATTCATTCAGATCTTGCTTAATTAGATGTGAGACTGCTATCTTAGTTCATGAAGTTTGACCACAGTATGCTCTTACTGCTAAAGTAATAATGCAAATAAGATACATATTACTCAAACCAATTTATCATCACCAATCTATAACCAGCTTGACATATGCACACATTCTAAAATATCACAGAAAATAAACTGTGGCATACATCTTCATACATTGAGCAATTCATCTACATAAGGTGAGCCACATGCTTTAACAAAGAGTACAGGACAGATTAAAAGCAGAATACAGAAGGGCTAAAAACAGACAACAGAAAATCCAGGCAATACATTATTTCAAGGAATCTGGAACAAAAACATACTTACATCACCGAAGTTTGTTATCATATCAAAATAATCTCAGTCTTTTGTCCACATACCTTTCTGGTTTTTTGAAATTTAACTAACATGCTAGCAGTAGCTACACTATAAAAGAAGTGAGAAAAGAGTTTCTCAGTTACAGTTAAATAATATGACTGGTAATTGCTATTTCAGTATTGCATGGCATATCAGACTACACATTTAATAGACTATTATGGAAAAAAAAAATTAATCAGTGGCACAACAGTCATCTGTAGCTGCATTATTTTTAATTATAGCCAAGACACATGAAACTTTTTCCCCTCTGCAGAAAAATGGTTTAAAGAAGAAAAGTTTTAGTCCATTATTCAAATAATGTATGTCTGTTCTTTCTATTGTACAAATACAATAGCTTTTGTAGTAAGGAGTGTTGCTTATATGATTAAAGAGAGAGTTGAGTGTTATGATATGTTTGACAGGTACCGTTCCCAGCACTATCGGAGCAGACACACAATACTGTTATTACCATTCTGTGTGTGCCGATACCTCATAGCAACAGTGCTCGGCAAAACGAAAGCAGAGACTCCACATTTTCATCACTGCAGACCTCCTTAATCAGTGGTGCTTTCTGCAGATAACACTTTTTTGTATTCTTCCCATTCCCAAACTGACCTGTCAAAGCCCAGTCTCTCCCTCAGTTTCTCAAGGTTTTGGTAACCAAGACTGACCAACTATTTCTCTCTCCATTTTCCCTCACTTATCACACAGCGAGGCCAACCCCAACATGTATTTAGAAGCAATAGTAGTGAAGTCCACTTGTGTTTAGTAGATTGCTGCAAATACAAATTATCTTCTAAGAAACATTAATATATATATATATATATATATATATATATATATATATATATATATGCATTATTTCTAACATGTCAATCGAGGGGATGGCAGGTACAATTATTAAAGGACTGAAAGATTTAGGGTTCCTTTGACCTCCATTACACCTCCAGCATAGGATTCCCTGCTCCTTGAAGGATAAGATTGTATTTGTCGAACCTGCAGTAACATCTGGCAAGTGGTTCTCTCTGTTTTTCTCTATTAGCTACCATCCTTTAAAGGAATGCAGTTTCATCAGCTTCATTAAGGGAGATCTATATGTTGTTTTGATTGAGAGATTTACTTTTTTTTTTTTAAAGAAAAAATAGAAATTGAATGATCTTAAGGAATTTTCTTTATACCCGCATTTCTCACACACTCTATAAAAATATCATTGACATAGGGTGAAAAGGTCGCATACCTCACCGAAATGGAGCCAAGTACTCCCGTAAGGTTTTTCACCTGGAAAATATCCCTTTAACTAATTCTACGTATTGGATTTTTAAAATTATTATTTTAGGAAAAAAAAAACAAAAACAAAAACAAAACACAAACCTACGGGCCTTTTCTCAGCTAAGAGTTCCCTGAAGTCATCTTTTCCCATAAGGAAGATAAGTTTTCACTTAGAGGATAGCATCTCTAGCAGCAAGATTTTAATACTCTGCAACAATATCAGGGATACGCAATCCTGAATTTACGGCTCTTCAAATTGCTTTTATAGCTATACTATTCATTTTGGATCAGATCCTTATCTAAAATTCCATACATCCATAATATCTAATTTAAAACAGCTTCCAATGACTCAAAGAACAATACTGAGGGAAAAAAAAAGAAAAGCCACCATAACCAAAACAAACAACAATCAAACAAAAAAGCCACAGTGGTCCAGATTCTGGGAACTGTAAATTATTTATTTCTTTTTAAAGCTAAATATTTTTTGCACCAGTTAAGGATTGGGCCCCATAGGCACAATGCCACTTCAAACTTCATTTTTTTCACCTCCATAGTACTGCTTCTCATCTGCTCTACTAGTAATATATGAGAATTTCTAATTAGCTTATTGCAAATTCTTTTTACAGTTATTTTTATGTCTTATCAATAACTGAGAAGGGAAAAAAAAGTGCTGATTTATCAATTAATCAAGCTTTATGGACATACAATATTCCTCAATACTTCAGAAATGTCTGCAGAACAATTTCCTCCAATCATAAGATCAATGAATCAATGTAAAACCCCAGTAATTAAATTTATCAACTCGGTATCAATACATCCAGCACTTTATGAAAGTATTGTGTGAAGTTTTTTCTGTTAACAGATATATTGATTGAGGGCAAAGAGCCAAATATTTCTATTATTAGATCTGGGGATGCAAGATCAAAACTCAGTCTGTCATAAACAACATACAAGTGTTTTATATAGACAGATCTCATGCTGATTCTGTACCATTAAACCCACTCCTAACAAGCAGATAAGCCTATTAATTGATGATTAAGACTACAGAAAGATCAGTCATTATATTCAATGCTTCTTGTATGCATTCATTGAATAAACTTATTGACAGGAACCACACAGAATAATTCTCCTCTATGAAATATATTTTAAAAAGAAACAGAGTAGCTAAACAACAGCAGATTCCAAACCTTGTTCATGCAGCACAAAATAGCCTTATTAAATTTTGAAACTAAAGCTTTGTAATTTGAAAGAGATTCTCTCTCCATCGTATATAGCAGTTATTAATAGAGAGGAAAAAAATAATGCCCAAAGATGACATATCTAATAAGAGCCATCATAAAAAAAACCAAGAAAACAAAAACACCATCCAAATGTTTTACAGTTCAAATTTTAAAGGGCTAGTATACAAACTATTCTGGAATATATTTTTAGTTGCTATCCCTTACTACATACGCATAAGAAGTAGGGCACAAAAGTTCATCAAGTGCCATTTTTCAATTATAAGAAAAAAAGTAGTAGAGCTTTTTATATCAAGAAAATAAACCACAAAAAATGTTTGGCTCTGCTTAACTATAAAAACGCTTAAAGAACAGCTAATGACATAAGATGAGCCATTTTCTCCCATGAACTGTATGATGAAAATATCAATAAAACGACACTCTTCATATTTCTAAAATGCTGCTACAATAAGCAAACATCCCTGTACTTTCACAATGTTGCAATAAATAAAAACAATTTGATCTCATAGTGAAGGTATCTTATTATGACGGGAGGAAATAAAAACAAAACCCCCAAACCCACCAGATTCACGTAGGAGTCACATCCTGTTACAAACATCAAACAACAATGAGCCTTTATTACCATGCTATGATTCCTTCATTTCAAACATGATTAATTAGCAACTATAACACTCACCAAAACTCCCACCACTCTGCTGTTTGCTGCCTATTTTCAAATGGGTCTCTATCAAGTATTCATAAGCAGTGTTAGTCTCATTTACGACACTGAAGAAAAGAAGTCAAAGCATCCTGCTTTAAGGAAGATTTCACTCATACCCTAGCCAAAAAAAAGCACAGAAAAGAAAACAGAAACCCAACAACAACCAAACACCAAACCCTTGTTCCTTCAAAGGGATCCCTTTTTAATCCAAACACAAACTTTATGCAAAATGAAAAACTTTTTTAGTGAAGTTGCTAAACAATTTAAATGGTTGAAAATAAAGAAAGATAAAAGATCAGTTTTGGACTTTGTTTTGGTCTTTTTGGTTTTTTTTTACTTGAAACCTCAACTTTACATTCAATTTTAAATACACTGCTCCTGTTGAGAATGAAAACATGGTTCGTATGCTAAAAATGGATAGAAAAAGAGAATCAGAAAGGGAAGACACACTTAGCAGCACTCAAGATGTTTTAAGCTATGCAAACAGATACCCTCAAATGTACCTTACTTGCAATAAACATTACTTTGGCAGTAAAAGAAACTTTGCTTCACAGGGATGAGAGGTGGAAACTGAGATTACAAATAGAAGAAACAAGACTGAGAGGAGAGGAAAAAAATTGCCTTCTCAAGTAGAACTCTATAAATACCATCAAAAAGACAACAAAAAAAGGTTCCATTTGGAAGCAACAGATGTATTCCTAAGCAAGAAAATATCCCCGACGAAATAACGCAGAGAGAGAGTCATACAAACAGGATCTTTAGAAGCATGAAAAGAAATTGCATGTGTGGCAAAGCTAAAGTTTCCATGTGAAAATAAAAATTAGGTAGAAGATCCGATACCTCCTTAGTTTACCAGCTCTTATATCAGAGATACTTGATTTTGTCACGCCCAGAGTAGAGCAATTTTTAAGTGCAAATCAGTTCCACTCTCTCCAGCTTTCTCAATTTTATAAATTTGGCATCAAAAACATCAAAGCAGCTTCCACTTCGGACCTAACTTTTAGAGGATCAATGTGACAAGTCACTGCTTGATAGATGTTTCTCTTGATAAACGACTTGTTCAAAAGAGACATTGTAGCTTTCATTTCCTGACCACAACACACTTTTAATTTGCAACAGCAGAGCTGCTCGAGTGTGACTAGTTCCCACTTTCCAGTCTTTCAGGACTGTGGCACTGTCAGGCCACATGCAAGGGCAAAACAAAAACTCAGAAAGAGATGAATTTGCAGAAGGAATTTTAGCAAAACTTTTCCTCAAACAGGAACCCGACTATATTTGATTTCTCCTAACAGTGGGGTCTTAAATCCCCCCTTCCCATCACCCTCAATCCTGAACGTTTAAGGGAAGCAAGGAAATAGAGAAGTCATATTGGAAATATATAGTTAAGCACCATAGAATATATAGAGCTGCCTAATAGTATCATGTTTATTATACATACATATATTACTGCTACTATAATTATTATTATTATCTGGGAATTGCATTTAACAGTCCAAACCATCCACACCATCCAATTTCAGCTCTCAGCATACTGTCCGATTCCCGATTTAAAATTTATAAATGTAATATCCTCCACATCACAAGCAGCAGTCCAATCTGCTCTGAATATATATTACAGCTTTAACATCACAGAGGGAAATCTCCCATCTGGCAATCACATTTGCTCCAACAGCTCTAGAAAAAAAAAAAAAAAGAAAAAAAAAATGTTCCGCTCTCGCTTGCTTGCTCTTCTCCTTAAAACATTTCTCAGAGCAAATTATGTGCATCTAAAATAAACAGTTGCCTTATTGATCGTTCCAAAGTCAACAAGTTCTAAATGCAAAATGCAATCAGATCATTCCCATCATATAGCACCTGGGATATGTTTAGCAATACAGTCACCTACAACACCAAAATAGGAATGTACATTGTGCAACTGCTCTCTCAATTTCTTTCTTGCATTCAGATATGTTATTACGAGATCATCAGCCACACACGCCAGACCTCCCCCTTATCCCAAACACGCACACACACACATGCACACTCTCGCCTAGCATCTCTCTCCATCCTTATTTGTTACTATCACACACAATTAAAAGTGAACATACCCCCTTTTTTGGCTGCACAAAACAGACTAATAGTCACTTTTGTTGTTACTTCCTTAGCCTTAACTGCATACCTAGAGGTGCTTCTACTGCACCACACGGAGCTCTATTGAAATTCCCCATGCTCCATTTTATCTGACTTTTTTTGGAGGAGGGGGCAGCGTGGGGGGCTGGAGAGTGACCATTAAAATGAAGCCAGTTTCAGCATCTGATTATTTCATTCTGTTAAGCATTGAGAGCAGAGCAGTGTGAATTAGACACTTGTAAACTGAGCATAAAATACTCCTTATTAAATCGTATTACGAATTCGGCCACAACAGTAATTTTGTTTGTTTACATGCAAAACATTCCCTCACCCCACGTCAGCTAGAATCTCTAGCAGATGATTACACTGGAAGTAAGAGAGGGAAAAGCAGCTTGAGTTTAAATAACTACTAAAAAAATACTAGTTTGCAAAAGGAAAATATGCATTTTAGGCATGTGTGCATGAACACATAGATGTGTAGGTGTATATATTCATTGCTACACGTTTTTGCCCTCTCCACTCCCCGAGTTTTACTAATTTACATACCATTGGAGTTCAGTGGTGTGTATAGTGCACTGCTGGTAACATGCAACTTCAGGTTTTACAACTGAGATCAATACAATGGACAAAACTAATGCCATAATCAAAGCAGAAACGATAAACAAATGATAGCAAGAGAAAAAAATTGCTTATATATACACAAGAAAATATACTATTAAACATTAGGTATTTAATGTACAAAATATTCGCATGCAGAGTCCTCGGTGCGTTATCATGCTATTTAAATTTGTCTTTGCTATTTAGATGCAAAGGAAGTAGATCCCAAAACGGACATACCATAAACACTGGTGCTACTGATCATTTCTTGCTGGCAGCACAAAAAGCTGAATTGGATTTTTCACAGGCAGGAATTCCAAAGGTTGCTTTTCATTAAAGCCACTTTTCCTCTCAGCTATCAAATGTCACTGCCTTGAAACGTGGGCCCTTTCGTCAGGTATTCATTTAACCTACATGCATATAATTAAGTGGGAAAGCAACATCAACAAAAAGGGGATCTCAGATCACAAGAGAAGAAAGAAAGGGGGGAAAAAAAGCACATGACCAGGAATGCAAGTCCATGTCAATTTCACTCACTCCCATTGAAACTAACAAGAGCTCCAGGGAGGATAGTAATAGGATCAGTGGATTGTATATACCATTAAATTATACATCTTTCTCTCCCTCCTGAGCCAACAATACGCCCACCACGCTGTACCCCCTCCAAGATGATGTGCTTACATTTTACTGCAACAGCTCCTCTGACATATTCGTGCTTCCCCCCCCCACCCCAGCCAAGACATAGCAAATTTAAACCTAACTTTTGTTCTGCGAGATTCTTATTTGCACTTATTTGGTCAGAAGTTAGTTGCCTCCATGTCCAGACCCGCGTTACCTGCAGTTTATTATTTTCAAAGCAACTTAAAAATAAATCCAATTAAGAGGAGGAGGAGGAGGTGAGGAGGGAGCTTGCAATCGCGAACTCTTAATCTGCCTACTATTGTTGGCAATGATCAAGGAGGAAAAACCATGCACTGCAATTGTATATCTGTACTTTCAAGACTACGATCAGGCAAGCAGACCGGAGTGCTTAGTATTAGAAAACGACCGCAAATTAGGCAAAATATTTAGGGCACGAACAGGCGATTAATACGCGGCTGTGTCGGAGATCTTTAAGATTAAATAAAATTTTAAACGATGGTAGGGACACTGGAGGGGGGGGGAGAAAAAGATCCTCTTACCTGGAGATTTGGTAGAAGAACCCGATAGGTTAGAGTAGCATCGATCCGATGTGTTTGCTGATGAATGGGGGCTCGGGTTAAGTGAAGGTGCCTGTGATTTGAAATCATTCCAAGTTTTTGAAGGGAAGACTGACTGCAGCCTCTGCCATGTTGGAATTTCAAACCCAAAACAGCTGCTTTGCAAGGAGCCAGCATGCCAGCAGCTGGACGCCTGCGCAGAGCGCCGCCGAGCCAAATTCAAATCACTTTCACGCGAAGAGCCAAAGATCAGTTTTCAAAGGGGGAGCGGCGCGGGGGGCGGGGGCGCTCCGCGGTCCTGCGCGCCGGGGCCGCCGCTTCCCGCGGGGGCCGGCGGGGTGTCCGCGCCGCGGCTCCGCTCCCTCTCCCCGGGGCGGCGGGACGGGGACGGGGGCAGGAGCAGCGGCAGTGGGCTCCCTCCGCGGCAGCGGCGGCGGCGGCGGGGCTCCCCTCGGGGGCGGCGGCGCAGGGCTGGGGCCGGGGCCTAGCGGCGGCCCGTGCCCGCGGGGCAGGCGGGCGGGCTCCGGCAGCGGAGGATCCCCTCGGTTGCGGCCGCCTCCGCTCCGCCGCGGCCGCACCGCGTCTCTCCGCCTGCGGCCGGAGGGGTGTCCCGGCTTGGCCGGCAGCGGCCTGCGCGGCTGCCCTGGCCGGCGGCTCCTGCGCCGCGTCCCTGGGCGGGCGGGCGGCGTCGGGGCTCGCTGGTCGCCACCGCCTCCCGCCCGAGGAAAATGGCCGGGGTGGAAGTGCCGTCCCGGCCCGAGCGGCGGCGGCGGGGCCGCGCAGCCGTGCCCCGGCCCCGCGCTGCTCCAGGGGAGCCCCGGCCGCTGCCCGCCGGAGCCCGGCTGCTAGCAGCCGCGGAGAGGCATTCCCAGTAGCCGGCAATGGCTGAGGGGCCCCGGCAGCCACACCTCCCTCTCCCCGCACTTCCCAGCCGGGCTCGGCGGGGGATGGCAAGGAGCCAGCTCAGCTACCCCGGCCCACAGCTGCCGGGGACTCCCCTTGCATCAGAGGGATTCCCCGGGGGGGGATGTTAGACGGGCTTTACAGCCTCCTCATGCTGGCAGGCGAGGCGTACGGTGGCCAGGCGGCACAGAGCGGGCCCTGCCTCTCGCACACGGGTCTCCCCGGCGCGGCCGAACCCCGTGCGCCGGGGCTGCCCCGCGCCCTGCTCGCCCCGCTCCATCCCCGCACACGTCTGCGCGCCCGCTTCCCGGTCACCGCAGCTCTGGAAAGGGGAGTGAGAGCTTCCCGCGAGACAGATCCACGTTCCTGGGCTTGCACCTGATGGGACTACCAGAGCATTTTTACCTTCTAACGGGGAGGAAGCCACGCTATCCGGATGCTGTTCCTGGGCTTTGGTTTAGAGTCCCGGAGTGGTTTCACTTCCTCTCTTCCTTGTCGTGCTGTGGAGTTAAGGATTGCCTCGGAGGGTTGTTTGTCCGTCCTGGATATAGAGGACACTGATTAAATTTTCTTAGTAAAAAATGGAAGATGTAAAGGCAGTTAAGGCTTTGGAGGAGGCAGGGGAGACCAGTCCCAGGGAATTAGCATCTGGAGGAGTGAGAATAGGCTTGTTTCCCTTTGCAGTAATATAGTAGGCCCAAATAAAATTCTGAACTAGTTGCCAGCAGAAGCTGCTGTGAGCTGTCAGCCATTCCCTATCCTACCCGCGTAATGGAGAAGGAAAATAAAGGACAGGAAGGCTTGTCTGGTTGATGTTGTCCATGCAGTGATTTAGTTAATCCAAAATGATTTTTACCTGCTGGTGAAAATAGGCACCTTTCACACTTTTGGAAGGCTGTAGCCAGCCTGTGTCACAAAGCTGTGCCTAAAGATTGAAATAAAAAGATGGAGGAAAAGGGCTAGACAGACTTCTGCTTATTAAGAATATGGAAGGTGTTCCTGGCTGACTTGGATAGCTGGGGATAACTCTAGCACTGCTACATGATGAGAGGACTGCTAGTGGAATGACAAAAATGTCCTGAAACCAGGAGCTGGTTTGGAGCAGATACTGCTTTTGCTTCCCGGTATATCCCACGTAAAACAAAACATACACAGGAAAACACAAACTGAATTTTGGGAGGTAGAGAGGTATTTTTAGAACTTGCAACATAGCTATAGCAACAGAAGTCTACTGAAATAGCTTTTAACAGCTGTCCAGAGCAGCCAGCAGGCGAGACACCCGGCCACAGTCCAGTGGTCCAGTCTGCACCAGGCTCTTCTACACCTTTTCCCTGCCCTCAACATCGGGTGGCTCTGAGCAACAGGCCCAGAGCCTGGGTCAGCCCATTGCCTGTGCACACAGCTGCTCCATTGTCCCTTCTACAAGAGCTTGTGGGTATTGAGCAGCTGCCTGGGTAGGCAGACAACTGCTCCAAATGCAGGTAACACGTCAGTAGCCTCTGGTATTCCCTTATTTGACCCAACTACACATGTTTACATATAGAAGTCTCTGATACTGAAATCTACAACACAGCATATTGCCTCTGCTAGTATTACCAGCACCAGGCATGACTTAGTAGTCATCATGATCCCAAGGTCATGAGCTTGGTCTAAAAATCATGTGCTTAAACATTAAAAGGATTCTTTTGTCTTTGCTACTTTATGCATCTGGATTCTTCTCCCATTGTTTTTTCCACAACCATTGCACTATGCACTTTTTCTCTGAAGAAAAAGATTAGTTTCTTGCACAATTACAGAGCTCTGTGACTTGTACCTGTAGGAAAACAACAACACAGTTACCATAAGCCATTTGTCGATAAACTCGAGTGCTTTTTAAACTTTTTGACTAATACAGAATGTATTTACCAATCTTTGTATTGCATTAACCTCAGTATTTTCATTGTATATACCTATATTTTTATTTTCTTCAGGCTTCTCCTGCCACATTAAAATAGCATAAGTTGAAACAATAGGCATGCAGCATATGTTTGTATGGGCTGACATTCATCGCTGTAGAAGGTCAGCACAAGACTTACATACTACATTAAGTTCTTATTTTGAGATGTGAATTAGGCTGAAGTGAAGGCCTTGTTGGGCTCATCTGTACATGGATAAGTTCTACTCGGTTCAAAATGCACCAGTCCGGATCTTTCTGAATGGGAAATTCTCATAGACTTTGAAACTGGGAATTTTTCTTGGAGCCTATTTCAACATCTAGGTGAAATATTTACAATGAAATTCAAAACCACATAAAACTTGCCTGGTTTCAGGTTTTGTTACAAACTCTGAACTTGGACCAGATTCTTTGAAAGGTTCACAGACCTTTTCAGCAAATCTAGATTAATAACATTTAAACCAAGTGAATTGTGGAAACAAAACAAAAATTACAGAAAACAAAGAAAAAAACCATCTAACTGTGCTCCTATGGGATGTTGATGTGATGCACATGAACTTAGTAGCTTCTACTTGGTAGGCCTAGTAAAGACTTTTAAGAATTATGATAAAAATTACAGTTTTCAGTGGTGTATTCTTTAGTGAATTTACACCAATTATATGGATTTTATTTGTAAATGAGAGCAAGTTTTCAAAATGGCAGACAATGTCTGAGTTCTTGTAATGCTAAAATTTGGCAGCACCTGTACCTTCCTTGTGTGCTGTCAGTGCAGACCTCCAGGGCAGGGCCTCCTGCCTGTCTCCCTCCCTCTGTGCTGGGGGATGTCTCCAGTCTCCCACTGTCAGACCTCATGTGAGGCAACCACAGCTGTCATTGCCTACTAGGATGTGCTGCAATAAACGGGCTGCAAGTGCTCTTTTTTGGAGTTTTGGTCATTGGTGACTGTATGTATTGTTTTATTCCTTTGTGAGAACCACAATCTGTTTAAGAGCTCAGACAACTCAAATCAGATGTTTATACCATCTGGATGGATCCCCACTGAGCAGCTGAGGTACCTCCATGTCCCACATGCTGGGATTTTTCTAGAATGTGTGTGGCAGGATAGCCCCTCCTGGGCCTCCCTTTTCTTCTGTCTCTGACCAGAGTGGTTATCATACAGAACTCCAGTCTCTGCAGCTAAAGGTTCAATTTCTGCCTTTTCAGACCACAGTCTTGTGTGTCAGCATGAGTGCAATGGCTGCCTCGCCTACCTGGAGCTCAGATTCCAAGAGGCAATGACACCTGTGTGGCCCTAAAGTATTTATAAATATAGATCAGAAGTAATTATCTCTGTTTTGCATACTAACAGCTAACATTTAGTTGAACTAATGCCATATAAAAGTCCCATGGCAAACAATGGGACAATGGTTAAACACAGAGGAGTAATACATTCCAAATATTGTTACATTGTACTTCTAGGTTCTTCCCAGGAGATTGAAAGGGATGAAATCCCATCTAGCCATACCGCTGATCTGCACAGTTTCACTTCAAGCTCTTCGAAGCCTTAGGTCAGTGACTAAACCAGGAACACATAAAGTCTTCCTGGACTCCTTAGCACACAGCGTGCTGATTAAGGTACTGGCCAGTACCTAATCTAACAAAATATCACTTGATCTCTCAAACTAAAAGAGGGTATGCTTAGATTAGATATTAGGAAGAAATTTTTACTGTGAAAAAATAGAAGCTGGAATGGATCACCCAGAAAAGCTGTGGATGTCTCATCCCCTGATGAGATGTTCAAGTCCATGCTTGGTGAAGCTTTGAGTAACCAGTTCTAGTGGGAGGTGTCCCTGCCCATGGCAGGGGAATTGGAACTTTTAGGTCCCTTCCAACCCAAACCACTCTATGATTCTATGACCATAGGCCATATTTAGTGTAATTCCTGACTGTGTCAGAAAGAAAATATAGAGAACATCTGTCCATACAGATGCTTTTGCATTTTAGTTGTGCCAGTGTAAAAATAGATAACTTCTCTCACTTGTAACCACTTTGGGTTAGATTCTGGGATTTTAAAGACATAGCATTTCCAATATTTTTATTCTTTTCTTTGTATATTTCCATACAGTACTTCTGTATTAATCAATCACCTTGATTTCAGTGAGATTTCTAGACAAATCATTTACTGGTCATTCTCTGTAGTCTTGCTGAATATTTGATGCTTCTGGCATCATAAAAGTATTTGTCCACTGAAATCACTTCTTGTTTCCATTTTAGTCCTGGAGGAGAAGTTGTTCACAATATCCAACAAAAATATTCATTTAGCAAGTGCTCTATATAATAGAACAATATATAGACGTTTGTCACATAAATATCTGAAAAGACATATGCCTTCTGGCATTTCTTGAATTTTGAGCTCTTAATACTTTTTACCCTGGTCACAAATGCATTTTTGCTACAATTTCTCTGTTTTTTTTAAAGCAAGCTTTAATATAGAAAGTCCCTCTTGGGGAACTCTAGGAAGGAATTGAATGTTTTTAGGGCTTTTGTTCTCTGTCTTTTGTTTTTCACAGTCTTGTTCATTAAGTGGTTAAGAACCACACTAATATGTGTAATTTGACTTAACAAATACATTAATAACTTGTTATCACTTAAGAAACCTCCTTATTTGAACTAGAGGAGGATGAGGTGCCCACACAAGGCCAGAAGAATTCAGAGACATTTAACAGCATAACAAGACCAAGACACAGGAATGACAGCTAGGAACACATTCTTCCTCTTTTTCCTTTCTCTAACTCCTTCTTGGCCTTGGTGCCAGCATCTTTCTCTCTGATTCCCTATCTCAGTTTACAGTCCTTCCCATTTGCACCCTTGTCTAATACCAGTCTCATCCATAAGTCCTTGTCCTAAACTACCATCACATTTTATGACCTTTGATTTATGCCTTTTTCCTGTGACTGGACTTTTCTTATGTTGCTTTTCTTTTTTTCACTTTCCTTGATGGTCTCCCTTTTCTGAATTCCGATCAAGCTGCTTCTTATTCTATGTTTTCCAGTGATTTGCAGGAAGAAGACTGAGAACATCTGATAGACACCTTTATTCTCTTTGTATTTCTCTTTAGCACCACTGGCAATTGAAAAGAGAAAACTCAGAGCAAGTCCTGCTCAGATCTGCAAGCCTCAGGAAAGAATACACCTACTGCACACAGAATCTTTGAAGAAGTGGTAAATGAAATATGCAAACAATTTTACAGAGGCTCAGATTTCTCCAGACTGAGGAAGACTTTCATAGGCTGGTGGAAGAGGAATATGCCTTCCCAAGCACCAAGCCTGACTACAAGCCATTAGTCAACAAAATATTTCAAAAATTTCTTAACATGAGCAAACCAGATTTTCCCTCAGTGCATTCAGAGAATCAGCTGACCGTATGTGCTGAAAGTTTTGAAAAAATAGCCCAAGGCAGATATTTGGCATGAAAATTGCTGCCCAGTTGTTTATATTTGACAAACTAACAAGCAACTGGAAACAGGTTCTTACAATGAAACTCTGACTCTAAATATCCCACTAGAGAACCCACAATTAATGATTATCAATAACAGAAATGTATTTTACATAATGCTTAATACATAGTGACTTAATTTAAACAGTGCCTAGAAAGAAAAAATAAAATCCCCACACTTTATTTTGGAGAGGGAGTGGAACAGGAAACAGTAAAAATCAAACAATAGGATGCTTGCGAAACTGCATTTTTTTCCCAACTGCTTTTTCTAAGCACTTGATATCAAAAAGTCTTTGTATCTCATCTCCAAATGTACATTGAAAAATCTCTCATTTACCCTGCAATGGAATCAACTTTGAAATCAAAGGGAAAAAAATTTAGCAGAGCAGTGCTCAAAGTCACACATGCATATGAAGAAGTTTCTCTAAAAAAATACATGTTATAGGATCTGCATGTCTGATAAAATACCCACAGGGCTTTATTTCCTGTTGTCTTAGAAGCAAAATTTTTTTTCAATATCTAAAAGTTCCCTTACTCTAAGACAAATATCTTACTCTAAGACAAATATCTTTCTCTAAGTAACACCCTGACACAATGTTACTGATCTTCACAGTATGAAATTATTTTAATAGTAAAATTAAAACAAGGTTTATGACTTATAATACAATATATATAATAATTTATTATTAATGTTTTAAACATTGCCTTTGGTGTTGATGTGGGTTTAAGTCTTGAAATAACATTATCAATCTATCTGCACAGTCATCTCTAAAGCTTTTCATTCTCTACAGCTTTTCAAACAAGTGAAATATTTTTTAAAATTCTTGCTAGGTATTAGTTTTTAAGAATGTCATATTTATGAGCCTTAATCAAATATCCAAAATAAAACACCTTTCCAACATGCAAAAGCACCATCATTTCAGACAAGACATTTTTGAAGAAGAAAAAAGAAAAAACTATTCTCTATTCAGATAACCTGAGCAACACAGCTGTTCTACATGTGGTATTCTTCCATTGCAAGAATTTTGAAAAGTAAATTTATACTGCTGGGTTTTGTGCTGTTAGAAAGAGCATCCTTTGCACTGTGTGTAATATAACAATTAAATCTTGCTAACTTGTACTTTCTTTTCTAACTTCCTTAGAAAGATCAAATTTGCTAAATGCACAGCACTGACTGCAGTCAACAAGGCACTTAAGTATGTGCTTAATTTTGTGCACATAAGTAATCACGTTACAGTGAAATGGAACTTGAATGCTCAAAGTTAAGCACACACTTAAGTGCTTTGCTGGATCGGGGCCAGAGCATGACAACTTGCAGGTCATACTTACTGTACATCAGACATCAGAAACCTTAAATATCCTGTAGAAACCTTCTCCCCACTTCAAATCAACAGTACCAAAGGCAAGGACAAATATAAGTATATATAAATATAAAATATATAAGTATATAAGTAGCTGCTGCATTCTTTTCTTCTGTTACAACTTGCTAAACTGGCAGCAGTACTTATAGCAAATTACCAATATAATAAATTCTCCTAATAAGTATCCATAAAATTACAATTTATTTTAAAGATGATCGTTTGTAATTCTATTCTCATAAGACCATTAGACACGTGAGTCTTTTTAATTTTAGAAGACCTGCTAGTAATTCTCACAAAAGAATTTATTTAAGACCTTGACCTTAAATTGATACAATTGCAAAACTTAATCAGAATTAAACATGAGTCAAAGTGCCACAGAATATTATCACGGGTGTCAACATAGCCATACAGCAGCCATGCAGAGGATGCCATTAGTACCACAACCTTGGGTGTGTAGGATTCTGATGATGTAATATGCCAAACTAAATGTTTTTATTATATATATTTTTGCCAGTTATTATGGCAAAAATATTGGAAGGAGATTGTTGATTACATTTTTTCTTTCCATGCAGCTGAAAGGATAGTTAAATAGTCTAAGACTCTTTTCAATTCAGCAGCTTTGTAATGAAATGAAACTTTATACCCACTGTGTTACACAATTACTTAATTTTCTGACTAAATTCACATAGTTCAGCACTTATCCAGGACCGTTTCTCTTTTCAGTACATGAAATTAATATTTTTTTTTTAGGATCTGAAACTACATTTTAGATCCAAATTTGCCTGACTGTTGACAGCATTCAGATACAGAGAGCTTCTATGTTTTTCCAACACATAAGTTTCTTCACAAAAATTAGCAGGATGAAACAGCAAGTAAGGACACATTGCCAAGTCTGGTTTTCTACCTATCTACAAAGCAGTTTTCACACTTTCCATGACTGTGAATGTCCTTCTTTTTCTATCTTTTTTTTTTTTTTATCTTTTAAATTTTAATTAGGAAGAACTGAAAAATCCTTCTCTATACTGAGAGTGTTTGTATTGGGGGAGGAGGATGTCAAGGAACCAAAAGCACATTCCAAGCCAATTCTGATCTCATTTACAGGGATGAAAATCTGGAATTAATCCACCAAGTTTAACAGACACGTTCTGGGCTTACGTAGATGAGATCTTACATTTAGAAGTGAAATCAGTGTTTTCCCCTCTGACATTCACATGGCTCAAACCAGAAACATTTCCTGAATTAAAAAAAAAAAAAAAAAGGCCAAATCATCCAGTTGGGAAGATTGGCATAATTCCATTGAAGTCAACTGTGCTGTAGTAATTTACATTAGCTGATGATCCAGATGAAAGTATATAAAGTTTTCAGAGCAGGCTTCTTTCATTTAAAATTGCATTATGTTAGGTGCACTGTTGATGCTCAGAATTAATGTGCAAGTTGTTAATCTCGCTAGACCTGGATTTAAAATTAGACAATGCAATAATTAGTTTGGCACTATCATTCTGCTACCTAGAGGGTAATAATGTAGGTCATAAAATACCAGTGATCAGCACAACTTTTCATACAAAACAAAGAATCTGTACTGAAAGAAAGGAGGGAGGAGAGAAATTCAGAAATCAGTTGTTATCAGAGACCAAAATGGGCTTTGAGGTTCTGTGCCATCTCACAAGTTGCTGTGTTGTGTAGGTCTACTTATCTTTATCAACTCCCAAATGCACAGGTGATTCTGCAGGGTATAAGTGACTCAAAGCTGTCTTTAAGCTCTCTTTATTTATTATTTTATAGTTATATGTTTATTATTCTTCACAACTTTGTTATTAAAAATTTAGTAATAATATTTATTTTACAGTATTCTCCTTTTATTTTTGCTTTTACTTGAAATATAAGCATTATGCAGCACAAACAGTTTACAAACATACAGAAGTGTAACACTATAGTATATGTATCTTGATTTCTTGACAAATGACTACTGGCAACATCAATAATTCAAAGGGAGAAACAATGAAAATATAAAGGAATTGTATTTGGATATGTATACTTCTTTCTGTAACCTGCTAGTCATTCTTGCTAGACTTTATATAAACATAAAGAAAATTAGGAGATTATCAAGTCTGAACACTAGTCTTGATGAACACTTGCTTATATTTTGTTCTATTTAAATAGTCAGGATGCTTAAATATACACATTTTGATGGTGTCTCACACATACATCTATTAAGAAAACAACATTGCAATAATATTTTTGCAGTCAGGCTGTGTTTGTATAAGATAGCCAGCAGAGTTCAGTGAAGCTGAGAACATACATACAGGTGTACATATGTTTGAAGTATCTCTATGCCTCTTGTATGTATAGTATTAGAAAGTGCACATTCGATGTTACAGATGCATATATTCATAAATCATTTAAAGTTGTGCTTTTCATGTGGTGTGAGGCACAGATACAAACTTACTCATGATAATTATAGAACTGATGCTGATTTAGTCATTTCAAGAAAGCCATGGAGGCATAATTAGTGTCTGAATGGCCTCAATATTGCATTATTAGGAGGCTAGGGTGAAACTTGAAATGAGAACATCAAGGCTGATAAAAGAAAAGAAAACATGAAATACATACATAATTCATTCTGAGATATTATAAAGGTTTATAACCAGAAACAATAATTTGCAGAAGGCATCTCATGTACTGGAGCCAACTGCAATAATTTGGTCAACCTGTTTAAGATCAAATAGTATTCTTAGCTATTCTCAGTGGTATCTTTCTAATAAAGTAGCAGCAAACAGACACTGTTTGCTTCTGGTCACTTTTAAAGAATGTTCAGTTTATCAGTGGGGACTTTAATCTCAAGCTTCATAGAGTACAAAAAGAACATTGATCCTACTGTTTTGTCCTCTAGGCCACAAGGCATCCACATTTTTACATTCATTTGTCATAAAACAAAAAATACATTTTGCCCTTTGAAAATACCAAATGCCAGCTTTTAAACAAAATAATTTTCCATCACATTTTTCCTTTTCTTTTAACCTTTCCATCACCACCACCCCCCCCCCTCCTTTTATCCCAGACTAATTTCCTCCCTCTGTTAATGCTGTTCCTCCATTTTAAATACTAGTAAGAACTTTGCAGAATTTCTTATTTTGGACTGTTGCCAAGCTGGCCACTGTTAATGATTTGGCATGGCAGTTTGAATTAATCAGAATTCATGACAATCGTCTTTCTAATTATTTTTCTAGATAGGCTAGAGAATATACAAATAATACCTTTTTACTCAACTTAGACAAAGGAATGTGTGCTGTCAGCTGGGTTAGACCAAGTCTATAGGTCCAAGAAGTGTGTCAAAATCCATCCTTTGCATATCATTTACTGCAAATTCATCTTCTTACCTTTACTTAAATAAATGTAATATGCAAGAAAGTCTTGGGAATTCATCAATTATTACATATTATTATTACATATAGAGAAAATTATTTTTTTTTTCACTTGCTAAAGTTATCATTATTGAAAATGTGTTCAATAGCTTGCTTTCATAGTCACTGGATCAAGGGTCTATATCCAGTTCCCCACAAAGAATGCAGGGGTCATGCCTTCTCCATCTCTGGAGAGCCAGTTATTGTATATGGTGACTGACTCCTCCTCCCAAGCCCTGCTCAGTCTCTAGTTCAGTCCTGTGTTATTCTCCTGTCCAGATTTTTTTTTTTTTAATTTAACATGTATGGGGTTTTGTTCTAGATTTTCTGTGATGAAGCTATGAAAAAACAACAGTGTTTTCTATATCAAAAATAGAGAAAATGTTGAAATTTGCTTTTGCTTGTCAGTATCTGAAAGAACAAAGCAGGATAAAAACTTAATTAAAAGTTATGCAGGGAATATATGGATATCTGTGCTTTCTCTCAAAACATGAAATATCTTTATTAAGAAAAAGTCAAGGATGCAAGCTCCTAAATGCTTGGTGGTTTGAATTTTAGTGAGGAAGATGCATACACAAATATTAAGTTATACCACCCTCTTCACATTCCATGGCTACCAAGGTTTAAATACACATTTCTCTTTAATTTTCACTTAAAGTAGGCAAAATAGAAGTTTTTAAGTCTTGTACCAGCTTGCAAAAATTTAGCTTTGGAGAGGACTTATTGACAGGATAACATTCTCGAGCTTGATCACAAATTAATACACAATAATGTTCATCCTCTCAACCCATCATTTTATGATGCACAACACATTTCATTGTAGCCTCCTGTTCCAATGCTTGACATGACATAGAAGATACCTCATGGACAGTATTTTAAAATAAATTCTTAGAAAAAAGTTATACCCTAAAACTGAAGGTAAGAATGCAGTTTCTCTCATAATCTTGGACTTGATAATATTTTACTATTTCATAATCTATCATATTTCCAGTAAGTTGAACTGCAGGCTCCTACTGCAAGCTCCAACCGAAGAATGATGATCTGTGAGGCAGCACAGCCAAATATACTTCCTGCAGGTAAGAACCAGTGGGAACCTTCAGAAAACTACTTACCCTGTATAGCAGAATATCTTAAGCAGAACATTAAATATACTGAACATACTTAAATCCATAGGACCTGGTAGAATGCCCACACAAGTTCCAAAAGGAGCTGGCTGATGTCATTGTGAGGCCAATTTCAATTCTATTAGAAAGATCATGGTGATCAAGGGAGCTTCCTGAGGATTAGAAGGAGGCAAAAGTCACATATCCTCAGGAAGGAGGATTTTGAGAACTACAGAGTAGTCAGTTGCACCTCAGTCCCTGGAAAAATAGTGTTGCATACAATTCCCAAAGCCATTTCCAGGCACATTAAGTATAAGGTGATTTAGAATAAACAGAATGTATTTGCATAGGAGTTATCATGCCTCACAAACTTGATAGCATTCTATGATGAAGTGACTAGCTAAGTGGATGACAGAAGAGCAACACCCTCAAGTTTGCAGAGGATGAAAAACTAGGAGTTGCTGATATGCCAGATGGTTGGGATGCCATTTAGCGAGACCTCAACAGGCTGGAGAAATGGACCAACAGGAACAGAGGTTCAACAAAGAGAAATGCAAAGTCTTGCATCTGAATTTTGTGCACTGGCACATGCTAAGGGTCAAGCAGCTGCAATGCAGCTTAGCAAAAAAGGACTTGGGGGCTCTGGTGAACAACAAATTGAACATGAGCCAGCAATGTACCTTCATGGCAAAGGACACCAGTGGTATCTTATGCTGCATTAGAACAGTGTTGCCAGCATGTTGAGAGAGGTGATCCTTTACCTCTGCACAACCCTGGTGGGAAACATCTGGCCTCCTGGTCATCCCATCACAGAATCACAGAATCACTAGGTTGGGAGACCTTCGAGATCATTGAGCCCTAACGCCTCAACTAAACCATGGTACCAAATGCCACATCCAGTCTTTTATTAAATACATCCAGGGATGTTGACTCCACCACCTCCCTGGGCAGACCATTCCAGTATTTTATTATTTTTTCTGTGAAAAGCTTTTTCTTCTAATATCCAACCTATATTTCCCTTGGCACAGCTTGACACTGTGTCCTCTCGTTCTGTCAGTTGCTGCCTGGAGAAAGAGACCAACCCCCACCTGACTACAAACACCTTTCAGGCAGTTGTAGAGATAAGGTCACCTCTGAGTCTCCTTTTCGCCAGGTTAAACAACCCCAGCTCCTTCAGTCATTCCTCAGAGGGCTTGTGTTCCAAGCCCCTCACCAGCCTTGTTGCCCTACTCTGGATGTGCTCAAGTGTCTCAACTTCCTTCCTAAACTGAGGGGCCCAGAACTGGGCACAGCACTCAAGGTGTGGCCTCACCAGTGCCAAGTACAGTTCAGTCGGATGTTGACCAGCATCCCCAGGTCCCTCTCTGCCTGGGCACTGTCCAGCCACAGCATCCCCAGCCTATAGCATTGCATGGGGTTATTGTGGCCAAAATGCAGGACTTGGCACTTGGATTTATTAAACTTCATCTTATTGGACTCTGCCCATCCATCCAACCATTCCAGGTCTCTTTGCAGAGCCCTCCTACCTTCCAACAGATCAACACACGCTCCCAGGTTAGTGTTGTCTGCAAATTTACTAATGGAAGACTCAATACCCTAATCCATGTCATCAATGAAAATATTGAACAGAACTGGCCCCAGCACAGACACCTGAGGAACACCACTGGTGACTGATCCCCAGCTGGATGCAACACTGTTCACTACCACTTCCTGGGCCCAACCATCCAGCCAGTT
Source organism: Acridotheres tristis (assembly GCA_037013685.1). Lineage (NCBI taxonomy): Eukaryota > Metazoa > Chordata > Aves > Passeriformes > Sturnidae > Acridotheres > Acridotheres tristis. The sequence goes on along the minus strand of CM072894.1, from coordinate 20,224,537 downwards.
CTTAACCCAGCAAAGAACGCTCCTGTCCAAGCCGTGGGCTTCCAGCTTGTCCAGGACTTTGCTGTGGGAGACAGTGTCCAAGGCCTTGCTGAAATCCAAATAGACAACATCCACAGCCTTTCCTGCATCCACCATGTGGGTCACTTGGTCATAAAAGGAGATCAGGTTGGTCAAACACGACCTGCCCCTCCTAAGCCCCTGCTGGCTGGGTCTGATACCCTGGCCATCCTGTAAGTGCAGCGTGATGACACTCAGTATAAACTGTTCCATTACCTTACCGGGTACTGAGGTCAGGCTAACTGGCCTGTAGTTACCAGGATCCTCCTTCCCACCCTTTTTGTGAATGGGCATCACACTGGCCAGCTTCCAGCCATCTGGAACCTCACAGTGAACCATGACTGTTGGTAAATGATGGAGAGCAGCATTGCAAACTCATCTGCCAGTTCCCTCATCACCCTGGGATGGATCCCATCTGATCCCACAGATTTATGAACATCCAAGCGGCTTAGCATTTCTCTGACTGCCTCCTCCTGGATAACAGGGGGACTGTTCTGCTCCCTGACACCATCCAGCAACCCAGGAGGACAGCTGTCCTGTGGACAAGCCATCTTCCCACAAAAGACTGAGGCAAAGAAGGTGTTAAGCACTTTTGCCTTTTCCTCATCTGCATTTACTAAGTTCCTTCCCACATCCAGTAGAGAACAAAGGCTGGTCTTGCCCTTCCTTTTGCCATTAATATATTTGTGGAAACATTTTTTATTGTCCTTTACAAAAGTTGCCAAATTAAGTTCAAACCGAGCTTTGGCCTCTCTAATTTTTTTCCTACATGGAAAAGAAAGAAAGATACAGACTTCCTGAGCTTCATCCAGCAACAGGCCAAGAAGGTGATTAAGGCATTGGAGCATCTTTATGAGAAGAGGCTGAGAGAGACAAAGACTCAATGTATATAAGTACCTTAAGAGAGAGAAAAAGTAAATTAGGCCAATAGTATTTGGTGTAACAACAAGAGGCAATGAACACAAATTGAAATACAGGAAATTTCATTTAAACATAAAAACCTACCTTATTACTGTGAGGACAGTCTGAAGCAAGTTGGACAAAGAGGCTGTGAAGTTTCCATCCTCAGAGATACTCGACTCCCAGCTTGAGATAGCCCTTAGCAACTGGCTCTAGATGACCAACCTTTGCACAAAGGAGTTGGACTAGACACTCCAGAGATGCCTTTCAACCTCAGCCTGTTACTTTTGCAGAAATTACTGAATTTTTCCTTATTACAACTTAAGATTCATTACAGTGAAAATTCAATAGATACAAGATCAACTGAGAATGGGTAATGAATATCAGGTTTTTAATATCTTAGCTCCTCTGTCTTCAATAGCATCTAGCAATGCAGTTGAAGCTACTACCATTATTGTTGTTGTTGTTGTTATTATTATTATTGTTGCTTTTAATTTCATCTTAATTGCTGCTCAGATTGTATAACTTCAGTCTCACCAACTGCCTAGAACAAATGCTGTCTATTTTGAGATAACAATAGCATTCCATTGTGTGTAGCCTATACTTGATATGAAGAGACATGGCATTGAGTACTGAAACCCATGCATATAGGAATAACATGGTGAGTGTTTTCCCAAAGGGATCTTGGAGGAAAGGATTTTTCACAGCACTGTGTTTTGGAGGCTCAGCTTACAAACCTGTTTGTGCTTGGCAAGAATCTTCAGCTGAAATTGCGTTATTACCTTGCAAGTGGCACAATGCCACTCCAGCAGATGGGCATCAACGTAGGCATGCCAGAGAAACATTACGTGCATTGAGTTGGAGTATTAGGGCCTGGATACTTCTCCAAGTATGACTGCCCAAAAATAGGGGCATCCTGGTTGAAGGGAGCATGTAATTGCAACTTCAGCTGAGTTTGGCATTATTTTTGATGTTCTCAAAATTCTTCTGATATTACTTAAGAATACAACTTTGTTTGTTTGTTTGCCTGGCTGTGATTAGCAAGGGTACATGGGTGAGAGAGAATATATTACAGCCATCCACTCTTCCCGTATTCCCTTGGGAAGCATACAGGGATGTACACAAGTACAGCCACAGCCAGGGTGAATTTTCTTATTTAATATAATAGCTCAACTGAGTGTAGAAGGCAGATTCATGACCTTTCATGCAGCGGAAGTGTGCATATACTGCAATTTCTTCTGAATAAAATTGCTAATGTTTCAAGGTGCTAGAAGAGTCTTTACTTCCCCCTTGCAATTTTATTGACATTTTTCTCCTAGTTTTCATTTATGCTATAGTCTAAACTTTACACTAAATCATTTAAGTTTGCTCTGGAGAGGCTGCAATGCTGCTCCCAGGCACACTACCATGATTGAATCCACAAGTGAACACTTTGTATATTCTTAAAAACCTTATATCCTAGTACAGAATGTGAAACAGAGCTCTCAGTCAGTGCACTGCAGTTAAATGCATTTGCCTGGGGGTATGAAATCAAAATAGAATAGATATTTGTATTAGGATGCAACTATGGATAAAATCAGGAAACAGATACAGCTCTCTGCTTTGAAACATAACAGATACATTTTTTCCAGTAGTTCTATGTGGTCATGGGTAGGGAATATGTACACGCAGAAAATTTACTGTTTCTTCAAATGATATGCTAAGATTCCAGAAGCAACTAATGTGCTGGACCTTGACAAAGCTTACTGGATATTAGTTTTTATCATGTAAGTGTCCACTTCTATGGACTTTCGAAAGATTCTTATCTTTTTAGTTTCCAGAAAAGGTTTGGAGTAAATTCTTAGGATTGATCTTTGCTTGTGTTGAATTTCACAGAACAGGAAACTCAGCCTCAATGAATATGTAACCTAGTCCACAGCTTGCCAGTGTCCCTGGGATTATTATGATTTAGGTATAAAAACTTGTGCAAAGTTACTTGAATATTGTAGTTGAGAAGTTGGTTTTAATGAGCTTGACATGACAAATCAATTTAATGTCTCATTTGACATATCAGGGTTTTTTTTACCATTAAGTGCTCCCCCAGGAAATTATAACAACAAGAAGAGAGATGTAGAGGTGCCCAATTCAGTTGCATGGTGCTGACTTTAAGTTTTATGGTACCTGCTGTGTGAGACAAAACTAAATTTTACTAAGTCATGAAGTGCTCATTTATGAGCAAGTAACTTGTTTTTGTGACAGTAAATAGATGCTATCAAAAACTGTAAGATTAATTAATTACACCCTGCACAAGCATCAAAATTATTCACATAATAGGCCTCAATTGCTATTCACTATACCATCTTTCATATTTTCAGCCTAAGAACCATGCACACAACATTGACCAAAAAAAGCATAATTTTACTGTGAAGTCACTTTAATGAACCAGCACTCCAGAACAGATATACAGGTTGTGTAGTAAAGATCATAATCACATAACACCAGGTACAAGGTCCTGTAGTCATACATGATCTTCGTGTAAGCTTTATACTTATCAATCTGGAAGAAAGTGCATGGAATGTAATTTTACTGAGTGTAAGGTGTCAGTGTGTTAAACCACAGGACATCCACAGAAACTGGAGCCAATAGTAAAGTACCTCTGGAGATCAACTGTAGAAAATTCCTGGAGAAACTTAGAGTGACTGTGCTGCATGGGAGCAGCTGAAGCCTATGAACCACTTGAGGATGACAGTAGTGTAATAGAAGATGGAACTTTGCCCACTTAGCTGACTACCACATAGAGAAGCCGATCAACTCCTAGAAAGAAGGATATTTCTCTTCATTAAAATTTGAAATGGTTCCCCAATTGTTTTTGTACTTCTACAGAGTGAAATTAGGACCTTGTTGGGAAAATCATGATTAGGACAGAAAATTATTTTCTAACTCTAGATAATTGTGATGCTATGATAGCTCAAAAAAAGTGTAACTCAAAGTAACACACTTCCATATTTTGCTAAAAAAATGTATCAGAAGCTCTGTTCTGTGATTTGTTAAGTGTTTCTTACATTGATAACAAGAAATGGAACTAAGCAGAAAATTGGTGACACAAGTGAGTTGCACTAAAACACCCTTTAAAGTTGGCCCCTGAGCCCTGGTACCTCTTAACAATCACAGCAGCACATGGGCCAGAAAATGCATTCCAGGTATCACACATATCTCAATCAATCTTTCATTCTCATCAACTAACTCACAAAAAGATCATAAGGCAATTCAGATGTGAAGAGACCTCAGGAGGACTTAGTTCAACCCCCAGCTCAATCAAGGTGAGCTTTAAGATCAGACCAGGTAGCTCAGCATGTTTGACCAATTCATCATGTTGGACTAAATTTGAAACTCTTTACTCAGTTCTTAGGCAAACTACTGACATAAAGAATTGAGAAGTTGTCCAATTTCTTAGTTGCCATTTTTGTGGCACATTTTTATTTCCATTTTTCTTTGGTTTAAAACCTCTGGCTATATTAAGTAGCTCTACATACACTCAAAAGGGCTGCAGAACAACCTCAAGTAGAAACTCAAGAAGGACCAAGTGACATTTAAAAACCTGTGACTGGTTTAGTTCTGTTAAATACATGGTGGACAAACACAGATTGAATATCACCGAACTAATGCCTCATCAAATTATAATTTCATCATTTGAAAGTATGAGAAGTACAGGCTGTGATGACCAATCATACACAACATAGAGGGACAGGAAAGCTGCTTTAGGAAGACTTGAATAGGTTCAGGGAATTCAGCATTAATTTTACTAAGATGAGGAAAGGAGGAAGGCTGTGAGGAAGCCTTCTGAAAACACCAGAAAATATTTTCTAATGGCTGATGAAAAGAAGAAAGCAAAAGCAATATCATTGTGGATTTACATAAAGCACATAGCTATAAAGATAGCGAAGAGAACAAACCATAAAGAAAGATTTTAGAGGAAAAGTCAAAGCTGAGAAAGACATTCAGAATGGAAAGCATGGTAATGAGGACCTACTAAGCCATATTCAGAACTTGTTAAAACACTGAGTATATGATCAGTGCTGAGTATAGAAGAGGGCTGGACCTATGGACCCTCTCACTGCAGGAGTCCATGTGCCCTGTGCTGGAGCTCCATGTGGATACAACAGGCCATTAATTGCTGGAGAATGCCTAGAATACATCCAAGGAGAAGTTGTATGTATACATTAACATTAAGCCATTAACATGGCTCCATATTAATGTCTGAAATACCCCAATGGCAGGACAATTTGTGAAAAATAACAACTTCATATATCCTACTTGCCTCCATTTGAAAGTTGAATTGGTTTGTGATTGCTATGAAGAATTTGAAATCAGATTGCTCAGATGTAATCTCAAAACTGTGCTTTCTTACAGAAACAAATAGTATCTCATAGGGCAAATGCAGTTTGCCTGAATTTTAACTGCTCTGTCATGACACCATTCCATAGTATCAGTTATTAGCTTAAAATCAGCAAGGTACCAACAGATGCTTAGTAAAAGCTGATGAGGTACATGGCTTCTGCTGGATATAAATTCTCTCTATCAGTGCAGATAAACAATGAGCTGAGAAACAAAAAGAGCTGTATGTGATGATTTCCTTGTTAGTTACAAAGTAATAAACCAATTTTTTTTCCCAGAAAACTCACTAAAAAATCATGGCACACCAACAACTTAGAGGCTTTACATTTCTGGCAGCCTGACAAGTAATGTTACCATCCAGGGTATGCAGCAATCCTGCTATGGTTCAAAAGGAAATTAGAATGCAGATTTTTTTTTAAACCACTATCCTTTGAGACATCTCAATCTCATACTTTGTTGAGATATTTGTAGTTACCAGCAACAGAGAATACTTCTTGAGTGGCTTCATTCCTTTTCTCTGTGAAAACTCACAAGATAATGATGAGTCATTGCTCCCTCAAACAGAGAAGATACCACAGGGACCCATGTTACTCCCCTTGTTCAGCATGTGAGGAAAAAACTCTAGATGTTTAGAGATGAGACATGGTTTGCAATATATTCACCTGAGAAACCACTTCTCTTCTTGTGTCAAACTGCCAGCTTTGGATCAGAGGCTGTGTTGGAGCTCGTTGAATATGAAAGAATGGCTTAGCCAGCAGGGTTTTGTCTGTAAGAGGAATTTGGCTTGGGAATTAAGTCTGCCAGGTCCATCAAATCCCCATTGCCTTTGGGAAGACAAACAATTTCTGAAATGAAGAGTCTTCATTGTTTGCTCTAGAGGGGTTTCTTACCTCTTTTCTACTCTCTGAAGACTCTTTATATGCATACTTGGAAAAATTTCATCAGGGAACTGAAATCTTCAGGTGAGCATAAAGCTGTACTGTATGAATTTTTTTTTTAAGCTACTCTTTTATTTAAAAAGTAAAAGGGGTCATTTTGGTGCATAATATGAAATATTGGCCTGATTTTAATAATGTGAATTGTGCAGATGTCGGTGACCAAATATAATGACAATTCAGTTTTGTTTCTGGGATCACTGGTACATGTAACTTGGCTCTCTGAAATGACAATGGACATAACTTTTCCAAAAGATATATTTGGAGTCTTCAGATAAACAGAGAATGGTTCCAGACTGACAGCACCAGGAATAACAGCCACTTACTCACTGTGTAGACTGAAAAAATTACCAATTCCTCCTCAAGGAAGGCAAGTGGGAAGTAGGCCTATTTTGTGGGGCTATTTTCTGATTTTTGTGGAAAGGGATTTGTAGGTTGTTACAAGTGATATGGTTTCACACAATCTTTTTTGCTTCAGACCCCCTTTCAGAAGAGTGGTACTCTCTCTGCTCATAGGACAACACTGGAGTCCTTCACTAGACCCAGTGTTTGCAGTCACAAATGTTTATCTCATCTCCACAATCAAGCATGTATATTACATAATTTGAAATCTTACAGCCAGTCCCTGAAAAAAACTCCCTTCTATTGCACACTCTAAACCTCCAAGAGGACCTGGGGAGAAAGCTGGGCATGTTGTACACCAGGTAACAGCACTGCTCTGCTCTACTGCTTCTCGAGGTTCACTTCAGAGGCAGTTTTGCTTTTTCAATATTAGGCTATGGCACAGGCCCCAGCAAAGCAGGAAATACAGTTGGGTTTTTTCCTGCCATCTGAGTTATGGTTTATTTTTCTGGATACTACTTACTTTTATACAAGATTTTGAGGGAAGGAAAATTATTTGTTTCTTGTTGAAAATGAACTCCAAAACACTCAAATGCCAGAATAGTATTTCTTTGCTTGTGCAAATTTTCATGTTCCAGTTTCCCTTTGCATCACAGTTGAAGCAATGACGTTAAACTCTTGCTCCATGGACTAGTTCTTAAAATAGGACTATCCTAAAATACAAACAAAAGAGAAGGTTTTCTTTCCCTTAAGTGAGCAAGAAAGAGATATTCTGGTGATATACCCTCTCTCTGTGTTGAAGTATAAACCTTTACATTCTTCATAAAATCTAATGAGAAGTTCCAATCTTTACCTTAGTGTTAGCGGGAAATAGAATTATTATCTTTTACATAACCATTCCTTTGAAAGAATGAAGAGTGAAAGTTAAAATATTTTTTCTGCATGAGGAGATAATAGAACTTTTTGAAATTAGAACAGCAATACTTTAGAGGTAAAAAATTATGCAAGACAGTTTAAGCCTTCTTGCAAAGTTTCTATTTCTCTATAGCAATGTGCAAAATAACAACAAAAACCCAAGCAAACAAACTTACCAGCAGTAAGAGTCATCCTTAAGGTCACAAACCTAACTAAAATCATGACCAGCTTGTCTTCAAAGAAAATACTTCATCTAGTACACGAAGCTACCTGTATATAACAGTAGGGGATTTTACTGCATTAAGCTCTAAAAGGAAATTAAATTCCTATACTCCCCTATTATGGACCTAGACTTGTTGGGTCTACATAATTTGCGTTTCATTTCCCAATTTGTATTCACTGTCACTTCAAAATTCTATAATGGAGGACTGGTCTGCCAGTATTTGGGCCTCTTTTTCCTCATCTTTGGTTACATTAATTAATAATTCTGTGATTTGCATCCTTCATTTAGAGTGTTTCAGTCTGTTACTTATCTGAGAACAGCAGCTTAAATGAAAGAGGAAAAGTAATTAATTAACATAAAGACATATAAATCTTCAGAGATATCTATTTACAAAAAAAAGCTATCGTTTTTGTGAACCTACTAAAGCAGAAGATTCTGCACCAGACAGCAACAGTTGTCATAGAACTTATTATTTTCTAAAATATATCATGCTAATCTCACCAGTTACCAGTACATCACTAGGTACTGCTTTAGATGTGAGTTACTAGCCAGACACAAGGTCATGTAAGTGATTTCAATTAGGAGAGGAATCTGGCAAGGGAAGCACATATCTCTGACGTTAAGATGTTTATATATAAGGGAGCAGAAAATCTTGCCCCTTATTAGAAGTGAAGTAGCACACAGTTAGAATGAAGTAAGAGTACACAGAGAGGCACTGTACACAGTAGGACAAAGCAAATGTGCACTCTGGCTTATCTCACACTAACTTTTTCATGTACCTGTGGCCTCAGTGGCACCTTGAAACCAATGGTATCCTTCACAAGTTAAAGACAGGTACTACGTGCTGTAGTAACATGAATAAAAAGCTCATTTATACTGCAGTGTCATGACTAAAAGGATGCAGTAAACAAAAGCTTTCACATCTTTGCTGTGTAAAAACAGATTTACAGTTTGAAAATTAGAATTTGGGAGTTTTTCTTTCCTCCTTTCAAAATATTGAAAGGGAAAGACAAAACTGAATTTTAAATGTGAAGCCTTTATATTTTACTTTCCTGCCACTCCTTGAGAGTTTTATGTTTCTCAAAAAAGGCTTCAGAGAAATGAAGAAAACTGTATTCTCATTAACTGTTTTGAATATTATTTCTTTTTCAGATCTTTCTACAGGCTGAAAATAAAATTTATGGCAATATTTATCAAAACACATTAAAACAATTTAAAAATTTTGGAAATGAACAAGTTTTGTCTTTTGGGTGTTCCACTTCAGAGAATGCTTGCACGGGATCAGGTCTTCTCTGTCATGCATGATGCCACCAGCCACACTGCTTTGCTGACATGTTATGCATTCCAGTCTGATCCCAGCACAGAAGACAAACTAGGAGTCTCAAACATCAATACAGAACACTGGACTTCCTAACTGACAGCAGGTAGTTGAGGCAAGGAAGAAATTAAAAAAAAAAAAAGTCTTTTGTCAGCCTCTGTGGGAAAAAAAAACATTTACATAGCAGAATTTTAAAGTAAAATTTGGCACCACTATCTGCATGTCCTTCTCCACAGAAACTGTAGTATTGATCAAAAACCTCACACTAATAAAAAAAAAAAATTGCAACTCACTTATTCTGTATAGTATTTTCAGAAAAAATCTGACAGTGGAAACCCCAACAGCCTATCAGCCCAACGGGCTGTTAAGTTTGACTGACTCTGGTACGTTGCTGCTATGAATATAGTTGCTATGGAAGGAATGTTTAGTGCTGTCTGTCTTCTAAAGGGGTCATGATTTCAAAATATCTCAAATAGCACTGATGGCTTAATGTCTCCAAATAGTACTACATTTAACATTTTCTAAGCACAGTGAAGATTGTTGTTTATAATTTATTATTCAGAAATTACATTAAAATTTCTAATGAAAAATTATAGAATCTGCTTAAATATTCATTAAAATAAACAATACATTAAAAATTATTTTACAGTGTAATAGGTAATAAGAAATAATGAAAGACAGCGAGCTTTAACAAATGGAATTTTAGTACGTGAAAGACATATTTTGAATGAGACCAACTCTATTGTTCACCAAAGCAATGACAAAATTTTCACTTACTGTCCACCAGAACATCATTACACTGCACTGACTTCTTTTCTTCCCTCAAACGAAAAAACAAGCCTCCAGAGTAGGACCTTTCTATGTCAGTTGTCTTCACGTTTCTTAATCCAGCATTTGGCTCTAACAAAGACAAACATAGGCAATGGTCTAAAAACTGAGCCAACTGTGGGCTAAAAGTTCGTGAAGCATGATCCAATAGAGGACAACTAAAGATAAAAGTATTCTGTCCCCATTATCATCTTCTCTTCCAACTATTTATATGCTTCAATTCCTTAATTAGCATTTTACTAGTTCTCAAATTACAGGCTCCAAGAGAGGACTGGTATGGGATGGATGTTCCCCAAGGTTCAGGGATACCTTAATCCTATGCAAAAATGTAGCATGACAGAGAGGCCAAAGGTGGTGTAAAACACCACTGGAAAGAGGATTGATGACTATATTATGCTGCTTTATGCTGGCTGGACAGAGCTGTTTAGAATACAGTCTCCAAGCCAGTGCTAGGAGGCCAGATTGCACACTTGCAAAGAGCATTTCAGTTTATGAATTTCTTTGCTATCTGAATGAAAAAAATTGAGTGCTGCTCCCCATTTTTTTGAATGACATGGCATGGCTCATCCAGGAGATGCTAATAGCTGTCTGGCAACCTGCAAAATTCAACTGAACAACTGAACTGAATATTTTATAATATCTCTCATGCTTTATACCAGTTAGTTCCCAAAATTATGGCTGTTATTTTTGCTTGCAACCTTCTGGTAGTTACAAAAAGGAGTTTTGCCACATGGAGAGCCAGTCAAGATATTTTTATGGTTCCTAAACAATAAACAAGACCAGGTCTTTTAGAACTGTCAGTTTAATACCAAGGTGGACAAAGAATCTAATTTTTGAAATTAATAAACCTGTAATTTTACAATTAGTACTTGAAAATGAGACCAAAATGTCACATTCCTACCATAGAGATTTCTCAGGCTGGAATATAAAGCATCATACACAAACAGTTTTATCAGCATAGCTCTGGCAAGTGTTTCTGGTTCTCTTAAAATTCATCCCTTTATATCTTAATCTGCAGTAAAAAGGGCAGTCTGTCCTGCTGGCACACATGCTTTCCATGATTTTTAAAAAGAACTTTTTCACAGCTGACTTGACGTTTGTATTCCACATGCCAGCAATGTCTTCACTAGCGTGTGAGTAGAGTAACAATACATATACAATGCAGTATGTCACTTAGTAATATATCATGGTGTAAAAGAAGATTAATGACATCATCCAGGTAAGGGACAGGATTTGCCTAATATGAGAAATGCAATCATTTAAAAACACAGAAAGAAGAAGAGTGATGATGGAATCGGGGCAGGAGGCATGTAAAGGACAAGAAGCCCATTACAGATGTCCCTATTTAGGATTATGTGGCACTGATTTGGACTCCTAACTCTACGGGAGAAAAACAGTGCAGGAAACTGGTGACTTGGCAGACACGGGCTGCAGAAGATGACTTATGTCTTTCTATTCTTCATCAAGCAAAATTTAGGAGTTTCTTTCATTTTACTGATCACATCATAAACAAAGTAGAAGCAATATTGTAATAACTGACAGCTTGCCCCACAGTAAAGCTATGCTTACAATTCTTAGTTTCTTTTTATTATCATATAGCCTAGGAGTGTTTCTTGCAGAGAAGAATTTTATTGTGATAAGGGTTGCACAAACCCAGATCAAAAAGATGGCTCCTGATTGAATGTCCTTCAGTCTGAGGACTAAACAAAAGGCAATGTAAGGGTAAAGACTTATGGAGAATTATGACATGACAATGTTCATCAGCAGCATCACTGACATCAGTTCATTTAGTGATCCAAAGGTCTACATTCTGCTGGCTGCTTTGCAAAGGAAAGTTTTAAAGCAGACTTTTGAAGTCTGAATGGCAGTTTTTCAAATGTGCATGGGATTTCCTTTCTATAGGATGGGAGAGGGTAATAGTATGTTTAAAAAATGTTGAGTAAAACCTGCAAGCTGAGAGCATTGGGGGATTTTTCCACAACACAGAACCAAAGAGGAAAACATTCAAGCAGAGGAAAGTATCCAAGTAGCAGGGAGGTTAAATAGTTTAGATTATCAAAGGAAAAAGCAAGAAACAAAGAATGCTCTGGGTATGTATGTAATCAGGAGTACAGGTTAGATCAGCACTGCCATTATTTCCACTGTTACTCTCCATGTTCATTGTTAAATAAATTGTGATTCATGTTTCTCAACCACTATCAAACTAGAGTACATTGCCTATGCTTAAACTCAAAATGTTTATTGTACAATGCCACTGAATCCATCCACATACATGCAAAATTATACCTGGCCAAACAGAGCAACTCAATAAGTGCCACATAAATTTAAAAAACGGAACACCACCACCCAGCCTGGAAGATACTTTCAAATATGAATGTACACTTGCAAATAAAACTCCTCCAAAACTGAAGCAAATAGTAATTTACAGCTAAAAAGCTGCTGGGTTAAATATTTTATTAAAAATGGGGGGCAGGGAAATAAAATAAACTAATGATAGAACTTGAAATAGATTTCCTAGCATCCTAAAAAGAGATCCATCCCCTTCATTTTACCATCACGGCCTGCTTCAGGAAGGCCATTTGCCTATGAAATTCAGTTACTATTTTCAACATGACACCATCTGAAATGTAAAACTATGATCAAAGTACAATAAAGTCCATTGAAATCACAGTTTGTATACAGCTATTCAGTCTTCAACTGAAAAATTTTCTCTTTCCCTCTCTCATGCACATGCATTTTGCCTTCAACTGCACCTAGAATAAGTACATTTTCCAGGGCTATTTGACTCACAACTTAGCCAGACTACACCAACTGATAGCACTTATTTTCCTGGAAAGCATGTTTTCTGGGCACTGACAAGCACAATTTTTCTGAGTGCAGGGCCCAGCGTTGGGGGGAAAAAAAAATCAAAATTTGCCACTTATTAAAATAAATGTCCTTGATGCTTTGTGCAGACAAAAATACTTTCCCCTTAACCCCCAAGTCCATTAACTTTAGGAGAGCAGTTCTGCAGTTGCTGGTTTCCTATGATGCCCTTTTCACAGCAACATGATAAGCTCTCAATACACAGTGAGCTGTTCTTTGTAGCTTAATGTAGGATATATGGTAACTTCTTACCTTCTTAACCCTCTGGGATTCCCAGGATTTGTATACTGTGTGTTTTCCTTATCTTTCTAAGAGTTCCACCTAGAATTTAAGAATTTATAAATGTATTATCTTTCCCAAGCATAGTCAATAGATAAGAATTGCACTTTAACTTTCCTTCATAATTTTTTGGTTTTTTATTTTTTTTATTGTCAAGACAGTTCAAGTTACTTGTTGCTCCAGGCTGTCTGTTAATTTGTTCATTCTTCCAGAGCTGGCATGCTCTACATATCCATGGGCATAAATCATAGAGTGTTCCTGGTAACAGAAAGCATTTTAATTTAATCCGTAGAGTCTGAACTAAGGCAGGCAACAGAGCCATGACTTTACAAAACACACAGCCACACTGCCTGCATGGCCTGACAACTTTAAAGACAACTTCCCAATTCTTGTCCTAGTCTGTTCTAGTATTAATGCAAACATCAATATCGATTTTTGGGAGATGTTCTTTTCATTCTTACCTAACTAGGAACATAAAGTGGATACTCCTAAAAGCTTTATAAAGAAGTACTGCTATGGTTTTCGTTAACAACAAACTAGAAAAACCAGGTTGAATATTGAAGTGAGGCAGTTATTTCACATCATTTTTTCATGAATGATTCCCCTTTAGAGTTGGGCTATCTTTGCAAACCTCTCAATTCTTTCATTTACCTTCTCCCGTTAAACTCCTTCCTTTCTTCTGCTTAATGTTTCTGTGAAATCTTGACAATGCTTTTGGGCCATATATACCAATGATCTGGATTGCACCATTATTTATTTTGCTATTTCTTTTTAAGAATAAACATCAAAAGCATACAAGTATATGAGAGACTAGTTAGGCACTGCATCACAGTGTCACATTCCCCTTTCTGCTCAAGATCCAGAATACATTATTGTATTCTGCTATTTGACATCAATTTGTCTGAAAGCACTTGCCAGCAGTTTCAACACTTCTCAAGTTAGGACACATCTATCCATAATATAACCAGTTCACTCAAGGAAAGCCACATTAAAATGCTCCTTAGATTAATTTGTACAGACTGTTTTCCATATGTTCCTTAAATATGACAGTAGGATTGAATTCAATATGTCAACACATTTCACATTAATGAAGTTTAAAAAAAGCTTATTCTAGTACATTTGGATTTGGTTGAACTGAAACTGATTGAGAAATTAGAAAAGTGTTGTTAAAAAATGACCTCCAGGGAAGGTACTTCAAGGGAAAATCTGCATCAGAGCGCTTGCAGCATTGACCAGAAGTGAAGGACTCTCAGCTGTGAGGATGATTGAGTGAGTGATTGAATGAAACCTTCCTCTGCTCCACCAACAACACTAGTTGTATTGGGAGCTGCTCCTCTACTTTTCCTTTCCTCCCTTTTTCCTTGGTAAAACAAACAGGCAGAGCAGCTGTTATAATTTTTGAGTTCCTTCCTAGAGGTACTACTACAGGAGCCTTCACTGCACTGTGGAAGCCAGGACAGGCCTGGGTATAATTCTGGTTCTTTTTTGATATCTTATTATTCTTGCAATACATCTCCCAGTTTACTTGGAAATTTACATAACTGTGAAGAGGACAAATGTCTTGCATATATGAGTAGGGAATAGGGTACCCTTGGGTAAATCTGGCAAAGAAATACATTAATATTTGTAAAATAGCATTATAGTTGTGAGATACCTGAGTATATGATAGAGCTGTTCTCTGCTAACAAGCAAGTAGGCACTGTGTAAAACAGCTACAAGGCAATAGAGTGCCAGACTCCCACATAAGAAGTCAGGCTGTGCTCTATTTACACATCAAGACTCTGTCCTGATAAACATGGCTGCATGTAGCAGAAATACAGTGGCTCACCCTTAGCTAGTGCCAGATGACTTAAAAGAGTATCTGCCCCACAGACAGTTCTTTTTTCAGAACAAGAACATTTAAGGCACAGGAATAATTAGTGCCTACTCTCCAAAAGCTCTGGCTCATGACTACAGCTGGGCTTCCCTGGTTTCATGTGGGCAAACAAGGAATTAGGTCAGAAGAGAGGGGCAGAGCCTTCTTTAGATTAACTGTTAAAGCAAGGAGGTCCAGCTTTTCCCCTGCAAGCAACTGGGACCACCTCTGACTAATCACTGACTCTGGATTGCTCACAACTCCAGAAAAGATCACACAAAGGTATTAGTAAAAGGGAAACAGGACAAGACACAAAACCCAGGTTCATGATGCTACACAATACCTGGCAATTTTGAGGACACCAACACAGCTGTGCCCTTGTGCATAGTACTGAGTGTGGACACCTGCATCAGCTCAAAGGGACAGCAATGAGTGAGAGTGGTAACTGTGAAATTACCTCTGTGATACTTTCCAATACTCCATGTATGAGCTTTCAACATAGTTGTGATGCCACAGCCCCCATCTTGTCCTTTTAGCGTCTCATCCCTAATGAGTTCTTATTATATCTCAGTGCACAGAAGCATCCTGCCCAGACATTGTATTGCTAAATTCTCTGGGCTTTCAGACAACCTGTGATGAAAGATAATTCAAGAAAGGAGAGTTATTTTAATGTTTGGAATCCCATATATTTAACAGCATTTCACTACATGTTATCACTCATCTAACACTGAGTTCTGTCTGAACTCAACAAAAGAGGAAAATAGGCAGAAGAGAAAAAAGGAAGAAGCAGGGTTTCTACTGCTCGTGCACATAGTAGCAGGGGGCTTCAGTTAGGCTGAAAAGACAATAGCCTAAAGGAGAAGACGTGGCTGACTACCAAAGACTGTTGTATACATGGCACAGGCTTTGTACTCTTATTTCACATGACAAGTAGAGTGGATGCTCAAAAAGACTAGCAGTCCAGGAGAGGCAAAAAAGAGTGCATATTAGAAGATCAAATATTTGACAGCCACTGATATTACTGGGTCACACCACCCAGCACACACAACCTAGTTGATGACTGGTGTCTACAGACATAGCTGATTTTAGTCTCCTCAGAACACACTTGAGTAAATACAAACAAATAAAAGGGATATTTGATTCAAGTACCTAAGGTAACAAGCTTCTTCTCTACACAAAAGCAGTGCAGATTTGATATGTGGGGAATGAATTGTGACAGCTCTGACACTCAGATAGTGCCCCTCCAAGTGACGTCATCCGCTTGGCTGGTCCCCACTCTCCACAGTGTATATTAGTTTTCCTCCTTGTCTCAAGCTGTCACTTTAGGTTCATTTCACTGCAGTTGCCAAGCTATTGTAATGGGGAAAAGGAAAGAGAAACTATCAGAGTGAAGCTGCATGACAGTGTAAGTCCGGTAATAAAAGCAAATTAAAGGAGATTTTATTTATAAATCCCCTCATCCACCTTCCTTTAAAGAAAGCATCCAAACAAACAAACAAACAAACAAACAAAAATCCCAAAACCAAAGAAACAACCCTAAAAAAATCAATAAACAAAACCCCAAAAAAACCTGAAACCCAAAGCAAAATACCCCACAAGGAAAAGCAAATACCCACTTGTAACTTCCAAGCCATTTGAAATAAGACTAAGCATTTTGAGCCATGTTCTACTCTGATTTGGAGCAGGGAAGGGTGGGGAGTGGTGTTAATATAAAGGGGACAAATACTGGTTTTGGGAGTGTGGAGACCTCTGCCAGCTGCAGTCCTCTTTGCTTGTCTTCTTGCATTTACTGAAGGCCCAGAGGTGTCACTCTGTCTGGCCTTGGTCAAGGCTAATCCCTGAAGGATGTTGTGTCCACTTACAAAAAAACTGGGCTGGCTTTAGCAGTAATTAGAGCACCATCATCTGTAACAGTACAAGTCACCCCAGCTAGTTCTGCAGTGCAAGATGTTCCTCAGCTTTCAAAAGGAGACAGAGTACAACAATGCTGTGGCCAAGTGACAGACTCTCCCCAGAGCGTGATCCAAGGGCAGCACCAGCAGTGTTTGACTTGAGCCACACATAAGAATTCCTTAATTTTCAAGGTGCAGGTGCTTCATGGGTTTCAACCAAACACTATAAAGAAGAAAACACAGGGAAGGGAAGGCAGTCAATGAGAAGACACCAAAAATGTTGACCTTCAGCAGTTTATACAAAAGGGAGAGCAGACTGGCATCAACAAGAGACATAAATACAAAGACTTAAACAAGTATTGGGCAAAAGCATCAGCATCAGTGCCCAGTCAAGCTAGGAGTATTTTATCACTCCTAAATTGTACATACATTACCAACTACTCCCACTACCATTTTTTCCACTACCTTTTTTTAATTATCACCTTTAAGATTTGATACAAGCCTCTAATATCTTTTGCAGCGAATTTCGTCTCCTGATGGGATATCTCCTGAAATCTCAGCAGTAAGCAGCTATTCAACTGATAGTCCTGAACTAAGTCTGTTCCCAGCATTCTGCTCTGCATTTATTCATCTGCATATCCACACTGTTAGAGTGCACATTTCTGAGGAATAGGTGCAGCTCTCCTGCTGAACCTGAGGCTTCAGGTAATCAAAGAGATAATAAGTATGCCCAGATTACCACTGTTTTATGTGTGACATATGAAAATACATCTGAAACAGAGTATAAAGCAAAAAAACACATGCCTGTTGCACCAACCACTAGCAAGTTGGCCACTTTTGAAAGAAACAGTTGACAAAATGGAAAAACATACTTGTATCCTCCTATGAATATTAAAAGTGGCTTTTTTCTGTTCAGTTTTCTGTTGCTGCTTAACATGAATGGTCAGTGTTCAATCAAAGGAATCTGCAAAAGATTTGTAACGAACAGGGAAGGAAAGATTAAAGAATGGCCCAGATAAGGAATATCCCTCAAAACACTGGCTCAGGATTTATAGCCAGAAAGAGGGACTGCCTGTGTTAAGCCTGAGAAGATGAAGATCAGAAAACACTGATCTGTTAAAAGATCCTGTCCTACAGACAGGAAGAATTTTGGGGTGAAGTAGAAAAGACAATCCAGAGTGGGAAAAAACTGTCAGCCTAGAAAATTTAGAAGTAGTTAGAACAGCCTGTAAAGAAAAGCAAGTTGCTCCTCCTGGCTCAGATGTGAACAACAAGGTGGTGCTGACTGAGCTGTGGATAGACAGGGAAACTTTGGTATGTGAATGTGGGTGTAGACCCCCTGCTTTTTACTTTGGTATGCTGAGAAGTTGCTTGGGGGTCCTTTTAATGAGAGCTACTCTTCCAGGCTTCAAAAGATAAAGGAGGGCCCATGCCTGGACCTGTAAAAGGAGTTACTGGTTGGTACTCATGGGATTACAACATAGGGCTTGACCTGAGAGCTGGTGGATTAAGGGATTCCACTCCCAGAGAAGTAATGACCTGGAATGGACCAAAGGGGAGAGAGGAGAGAGACATACCGGTTTTGGTAGGTCTCAAGATACACAGCAGCATCTGCTCAAAAGTACAGAAAGGAACGGATTGAAACATCCAAAACCATGTTTCTGAAAAAAAAAAAAAAAAAGTACTACTGTTCTCAATTTTTTTGTAAGGAAAAAAAGAGGAATAATTATTTTCAAGACATTCTGAGAACTGAGGATGGATAGATGTACTGCCTGTGTCTCATTCACTGATATGGACTTTAATTGGTGTAGAAGTCTCTACATAGTCACAAATAACTATTATATTGGAGAGCATAAAATAACATGATAAGGAAATATTGGAAGTATAATTACAAGAATAAATCTAAAAATCTCTTTTCCTATAATGCAGCTAGTATATTAGTCAATTAGAAGTTGTGTCAAATTGCTTACCATTGATTGCAAATGGCTTGCCAATTTTGTTGACATGAAATGCTAAAGCAAGTGCCATTCACCAGCGGTGTAATAGGCAAACTGGCCTCATGGCAGTCATGTGAACATGTTCTTGCACTTAAACAGAGCCAAAATCTGGTCAAATCTGAGGAAGCAAAGCACATAAGAATTCTTAGATGTTTGTTTGATTTAATCATTGTGCCTTCTTTTATTGATGGTATATGCACAAGTGCTTGTGGTCAAAGCCTCACTTCAGCAAATATAAGCCCAAGTAAAAAGATCTCAAAGTGAGTATAAATTGAAGAAATCTACTAATAGTTGACTGAAGTAAAGGATGTCTATTGAGGCACCGCCTGTATGCACAGGGATCTGGACACAGACAGATACATTCTCACTTATTAAGAAAAATAGAAAAGAAAACTCAGTAAATGAATTAAGAAACCTATCATGCTGTACTAACAGATTTACAGACAATTTATGGTCAGAGAGTAGTTTACAGCTGAACCAAGGGGTTTATGGCAAATCAATACAAAATAGTTTTATAAGCTGGTTGAAAAATCCTTCCCAATTACAAACAAAAGTTAAACAAGTCCTTTCACAAATACTTGATAATCAAGAAGTAGTTTAGTCACACCTCAATAACCTCATCAACCCTTCATTCACAATGCAATGAACACCTTTACCATTTGTGACAAGCCCTTGAATGAGCTTGAGTTCTGACACAGAATTGCATGGGCTCATTATTGAAGGCAGCATCCCAGAAAGCACCAGGAG
Source organism: Acridotheres tristis (assembly GCA_037013685.1). NCBI lineage: Eukaryota > Metazoa > Chordata > Aves > Passeriformes > Sturnidae > Acridotheres > Acridotheres tristis. Next base: position 20,205,010 of record CM072894.1, on the reverse strand, counting down.
TGTGTCAAGAGCCCTGCAAGGTGCAGGGTCCCCAGCCTAGGACATGAGACATGCAGGAGTCAGCCATCCTGGCTAAAAGAGGGGAAAAAAAGCTCCTCCCCAAAGAGGAGCATCCTCCTGAGCATTCCATGGCCTTTGGCACACTGCCTTTCCTCCAGACTTGGACTCAGGCCAGAATGTTTTCAGCTACAAAGTTACAGAGCTCGAGCAGGAAAAGTCTCCTTTTGTCAGACCCTGACTCTCTCCCTGCCTTTCTCAGTCTCCCCGTTGATCAAGCCCTGTTGGCTGGGTTTTCCTCCCCAGCCATCCCTTCATTACAGAAGTTTTCCTAGACAGTGCCAGCTGCCCTCCAGGGAGGCACATCCTCTCTCCCTCCAGGAAATCCCCTGCCCCCTGTGGTAGCCGGGACAAGACAGAGGAGATGGCTTCCCCACTGCCTGCAGCACAGCCATCGTCCTCCAGAAGGGTCAAAATGTAATGACATACAGCAGACAAAAAGAATGTCAACCACTTCATATTTACAAAAAAATGTCATCTCCAAGGATTATAAGATTAATGGTTATTGCCCTGAAGCCAAGAAAGGAGAAATTTAAGACCAAATCAGAATCAGAAGCGATTATATTGAAATTGAGATATTGAGAATTGAAATATGAGATATTCCTGATCAGAAGAGTAACCTGCTTTCCTGGCATAAGAACAAGAAGGATTTCAGAAAAACTTAATTCAAGAAAAGAAGATTCTTGCATTGTTTTAAAAGCATGTCTTTACTTAACTCATGTCTACTGTATACAACAGTACCTACTTTCTTCTTTATATTATTTGCACTCTTATCTACATGGTTGCATATTCATTGTTTACTCTGTAGCTTATTCTCTATATATAAGATTTTCAATTACAATCAGGCATTGTATCACTTTGAAAGCAAATATCCTCATTTTTTTATATTAGCATATTTATCCATATTTATTTGGGAAAGTAACTTGAATCAATATACTTGGGATTTTAAATGGTAAGTAGGGTAATGGTTAGAACACTTTCTGAAACTTAACTGGCTGAAGTATTTATTGCTATATATACTCAGGAAAGATAAATCTCCTGGGAAGGACAGCATTTGTTGAGCTGAGAATATCCATATTTTGGGAATTGTACAAAACCCCATGGAAGGGAGAATGCAAATTAGAGCCCACCTGTATGTCTGGCTCTCACACAAGCATTATTGTATAAAGATTTTTCATTATTTGTTTTACATATTTAGAGCCAAACACACCAATCCACTTGCAGACGTAGGCACAAATCCACTGAAGTAAATGATTGTGGATGTCCTTACACCACCAGAGAATTTGGCCCTTACATATACAGTTTTATTTCTCCTCTAAGCTAAAAATACCTTTATATTTCAAGACTACCCTTTATTTGAGTTTACATCCCTTAGGACCAACACACAGAGCAGCAGTGAACAGGCTGGAGGGGCTTTAGTGAACAGAGAACTCACAAAATGTGATCACAATGTGCTTTATAGCATGAGTAAATCCCAAGGGATCCCCCATATACAATTCCTAAATACTGAGAATGTTTAAGCTTCTGTCTAATCTATGGAAATGTGAGATTTGAGCACTGATAAATTTGGACTGCCAAGAATAAACTCACTTTAAAATGCCAATGATTTTTCTCAGAGAAAAAAGATAATGAGAATATCCTTTTCTAAATTTCATACACAACAATTACTATGTATCTTGCTTCCTGCACATTCAAATTGCTTGAAATAAGTTGTCAAAGTAAATTGCCTATTCTTTCAATATTGGTAAATTATTCTTCTATTGTGGGTTCATAGCTTGATAATTTAAGACACGATAATTTTCATTTACTTAGTTTCTTTGAGAATTTTGGAACAAACTACTAAGCCATTTCTTCTAGAAACCTATTAGGTAATTATTATCATAAGGAGAATTAGTCTGGTCGAATTTATGAGGAAAGAACTGATGATTGTGAGATGGAGGCCAAGAGAAAAGAAATGAGGAAGTAAGGTTACTGGGATGTGAAAAATCCCTAAGTCGCAATAGACATGGCCCATATGCAAACTTGATTGTATTTTTCCTTCTCTGTAAATCAGTAGTATTTTATATGAAATCACTGTCATTACATTAGGAGGAAGAAATCAGAATTATGCTAACAGGATAGTGCTACTGAGAGGACAAGATCCCCTTCTATTGGCCTGTCACAAGCTGCTTATTCTTTTTGGCTCAGGTATTTGTGGATTTGCAGGGTTCTTAGCAGCCACCTTCAGAATACAAACCTCTACACAGAGGACCTCTGTGTGGTAACCATGGTCCTCTGACCCATGCCAAACTTGCACATCTGACTAGACTAATTTTCCTCATGATAACAACAAAAGAGAAAGAGATATTGGGGAGAAAAAGACAGCCCAGTGTAAGGAAAAGCTACCTTAGCAATATAAATAATAAAAAAGACCCTTCACATCCATGAAGGAAATTTAAATTTTTTTAAAAACAGAAAGCTCTTGACAATGCAGCTGCTTCCCATACGCATATTGTGTCCAGGGTAATGAGTCCTTTCTTTGGGGAATAACTCAGTTTCAGGCCTGTTGGTGGAAGAAAATCAATTTATTGCTTGTGCAATGTGTAAGAGAGATCACCTGTGTACTGGGCAAGAACTTAGACAGAATTACTTTAGTAGAGACTATGTGATACTTTCAGATTATTTGATACTTATCCTGACAAAGATTAGGCTCTGAGCTTAGCTCAGTTGGCAGAGCCTGGTACTAAGAACATCAAGGTTGTGAGTTCATACCCTGCATGGGCCATTTGCTTACAAGTTGGACTTGATTCTTTTTTGGTCCCTTCCAGCTTGGAATATTCTGTAATTTGGCTCAATGCCCCACTCACAACTATGGTCCAAACAGCTCTTCAGTTTGCTCCAGCACATCACACAATCCAGGGAGTCTCCAAGAGGCTGCCATCCTGCAGTGTATATATAAATATATACATGTCTATACACACACACATCCTGGGTCCCATGTATGGAGGGATGAGAATACTTCTTACAACTACCTTAGCACTGCAGCTGCACACAAACAGGTAGGAAATGCTCATATTGTGATGCAAAACAGCAATACAAAATGTTTTCTGTTTTTCTGAAAAAGAAAAAATGCAGAGAGAGGTGGTGTGGTAACAGGAAAGGTAGCTAGAAATACTGAGGGTTTAAAAACACAGTACTTCACTGAGGAAAGAGAAACCAAGTAACTCTTCACTACTCATGTTCTTGCAGGAAAAAAAAGAAAATTATTATTTTGGCAAAACTATTTTAGCCTTACGACTAAAACATAGGTCTCTAAATGTATGCACAGGAAAGCACACACATAGTATATACAGCCACGTAGGTTTCTTTGTGGCGTTTGTTAGGTTTCTGATAATGACACTGATCAGAGGTCTGATCTTCGATTGTAAAAGAAGGATAGCATCTGCTTAAATCACTTGTTACATATTAGATCAAACAGAAATAAGCCCTCCACTTTGGCTTGTTTTCTGATATTAAGGTTAAAAGGGTGTACAATTATTTTTCTTGTTGAAACCAAAGCAATCACAAAGCAAAAATTACTACAAAGCTGGGAAAAAAGTGGAAATATGTTTTTAGTACATGCCTTTGCTATTTATTTTTTTTGTCATAATAGTTGTAATTATTGTAAATCCGGAAGAGAATCCAGACACTACTTTCTGAGGGAGTGTGGGAGAAGGGGCGTGCAGGTCTAAGTCTCTTGCTGTTTTATCCTCTGAGCAAGGCTGTTGTGAAGATTTTCTTAACACAGAAGCCAAATCAGGTTTAACTGATGGTTAAAACAGCAATTCCACATAACCTTGCTGAAATTAAGCATAAACAGTGGAATTGTGGAAGTGAATGGAAAGCAAGAAAAAAAACCCCAAACTTGTTTCGACCTTGCAGCAAAAGGTACCTGGCTGAAGCACTGGCTCGAGAAGCTGTTCTGGGAAGGGTTTCATTGAGCACAGAGCGCAGCAGCACCGGGCGCTGCCTGAGCTCTCCCCCGCAGCTGTGCCGGAGCCCCGCGCTGCCCGGGGCCGCGGGCACCCTCGCTCCCCGCAGGGCCGGCACCTGGCTCGGCAGGGCCGGCACATGGCTACCGGGAGGGAGCGGCCCGCTGCTCAGTGACCCTCGGCCATGGCGGGGCTGCCCGTGCCCGGTGCCCGTGTCCGGTGTCCGGTGCCCGGTGCCCGTGCCCGGTGCCGAGGGGCGCTTGGGGCGCTGGGGCCGGGCCTGGGCCTCCTCTGCCAACCGCGTGACAAACACAATTAAATGCCCTGTCAGGTCCCTCTGCCTTGCCGGGGATAACCACAGTGATTACAAAGAAACATTTCAGCATTCCCCTTTATTCCCTCGTTTGATCTTAGTAGGAATGCCTCTGATAAAACTGACGTACAGTACCATTTTTGATAAAATACACACCGCCTGTGGAATAATGCTGTCCTGGCTGAGGCTCACTCATGAAAGCCCTTATCCTTTTGTATTTTCTAGCTTTTCAAAACTTTTTTTTATTTATTTTTTTTATTATTTGTCAGCTCAATTGTGTTATAAGCTTACCCAGATGCCTCTATACTTGAAATAGAAAAAAAAAAAATTACTTTGTTAAGATGTTAGGCAGCACTGAATGTAGTTATCATTATTTGTGGCCTTTATATCTACATTACAATTTTGTCACAAGCTCAATGTAATATCTAGAAATCCCCTTAAAATAAAAACTAGTGAGTGTGTTATGAAATTACAGCCAGGACAGATGGCCAGATCCTGTCATTGGAAATAAAAGTAATGTTATAAGTGTATAACTCCATTGGGGAAATTGAGTACCATAATAAAGTAGACTTCCACTTTCTGCAATGAAATTCAATGACTGTTGAGGAGTTTAGGGTTTAGAAAATTGAAAAATGAAACCTTTGGTTTTCCGCTGCTGTTTGATGATGTGTAGCAAGTCCCTTTATGGACTGAGGCTAACATCCAAATAGTAACAAGCTTGCAGTGAATAGAGCCCACAGAGGATCAGCTACTAAATCTTGCAATAAAAGCTGTGTGATTTACAGTAAATTCCAGAGGGCTGACAGCACCACAGCTGAGGGCATAAACACTTCTTTCATGGCTGAAGCTTCAGTCAGCTCTGTCTGCTGTGAAGTACAATTGAGCAGTGAGGCATGCTGCTTACCAGCAATGACTTTGATAAATAACTAGGAAGTCCCACTGTTGGCTTAAAACTAGAAGTTGTTCAGTTGCAATTCTGCATTTGTCCTGCTTTAATGGGTATGGAAGTGGCTTTAGCTGTAATCTGTCAGTGATTGATTAGGCCTTCCTGGATTCCTTCCCCACACCGCTCCCAGCTCCCTGCTCTCCACAGTTAAAACAGAATTGGTACATATCTGACTGCCCTCTTATGAGGAAAGTAAACACTCTTAATTCTGCTCAAGTGAGTGTAAGTTAAATGTCTGCAACTAATAAATTTTGGAGAGACAACCCATGCTTACAACAGGGTACCTAAAGGTGCAGGTGCTCGTGCAACTTCTGCTAGCCAGTGGGTTATGCTGGAGTGTAAAAGCCTAATCGGTGTAATTCATGTTTTTTATGCATAGCTGCAAGAGCCAGGGCTGGAGTGGAGCCTTGTATTCCTAGCTGCAGAAGAACAGAGCTCCAAGGCCAAATGCTGGATCATTCATTAGCATGCTGTGTAAATTGGACATAATGTTAAACATGTGCACAAATGCCACAATGCTACTCAGAAAAAGAGTGTAGCAATAGTAGAAGAAGCTTCAGTAAGGTTTGAAATACTTGGTCAGTTATGTTCAGATGCGTCTGGACAAAATGCAATATATAAATTATCTTCTCTGATTTGGCAAGATGCAGGAGTATTTTCCTTGTAGTTTCAGTTGGAAAGGGAAAAATAAACATAAGCCAGAGTATAACTACATCTAGAAAAAGCTATCTTTAACAAAAAGCTAGGATGAGAAAGTCTCCTTACCTTATATCAATATTTTGTTCACAGAAATTCAAACTGTACCATCTGGCTTGTGTAAAAACTTCAGTAGAGAGTGGACATGATTCTCCATGCATATACATAAAACACAGTTGTGGGATTGTGTAAACACAGACTTGCCAAGCAGCAGAGTTGCTCTTGTATTCTCTGTGCTGTTTTCCTGTAATCTTGTAACTGAGTTACTGCAAGCAAACCAGGGAATATCATTTGGCACAGAGCTGCTCTATAATACTTAAGAAATCTAAAGGTAAATACTGCGTGTACATAGCTTTAGGATACAGCAAACTTGAGTCTGAGTTCCTGATTCTGCCTCAACTACCTCTATAATTACTGGAAACAAGGGAAAAGAATTGTATGGATTCACCCTACCTCTGAAGCAGAATATTTTGCTTTTAATAGAAAGAATGTATTGAATCTTCATTCTTACATTACTTCAGGCTTTACTGACATCAGAATTATAGATAATTTTATTTACTTGGGATTTTAAAAATTTATTTGTATATGCCATGCTGTTTTCCAGTGGTCTGGTATGGGGAGGACCCTCCATTTCTGACAAAGATGCATCAGTGCTCATGCAAAGTGAACAAAGGCATTTTTCTGGTTTACTTTGTTCAACACAGAAAAGAGCAGTGACTGGGGGGAGTAGGCTCATTCTAAAATTTTGGGGTGGTGTTTAGCTGAATTCACTTTTAAAGTATACTGAGCATATTTCCCAAACTTTTGTTGTCAGAACCACAAGACTATCAAATAAAATAATGCCACAGAAAGAAAATATCTTCTAGCAGCATGGTATGACTTGATTTTAACAAGGTCATTTTCAATGCTTTTTTAGAAAGCGATTAAGTATGATTTTTCATTTCTGAAACCGTCCACTTCTCATTGCCTGACCTACATGCATTGAATTGTTCCAAAAGCATTATAAGGGCAATTACTGTTGCCTTGAACTTTTCTTGCCATGTCAGAGTAACTAGAAATAAGACATGGGAGAAGGTAGTGTTTGATTAGCTTGAACATTTGTGAAAAAGGATTTTTACTCCCTCAAGGATTTAGGAAGGAGCCTACCTATAAGTATACAATCAAGAAGAGATTTGCATACCTGAGAAACAGCAGTTCAAGCAGGAGAATGTGAGGTCAATCAGGAGTAACTAGTTAAGAAATTCAATTGACGGCTATTTTCCCCATGCTTTTTATACTTGTGATTTAATACCAGTTGATCTGAACTACCATTAGTAGCTGCTGAGAGAATCAAAAGCTTAGGTCAAATTCACATATTAGACTGTGAAGCACAGTTATACTCCTGTAAGGTAAGTATTCTACATTTCTTTAAAAGGGACAGAGGTCCTTTTTCCCATTTAGAATGTCAGTCCCATAATAATTGCTTATTATATCTATCAAAGTTCTTGGAACTCTTATAGCATGTTTTTGAGCTATATTGCAAGAGCTTTAAAAGCTAATAAACTTACAGCAAAGGTGTGAGGATGGGTTCTAATACATTCTTGTAAAATCATTTTAGGATTCTGTCCAGAGGAAGAGGCAATGCAGGGAGGATATGGATCTCTGAAGCTCTGCCCACTGATTCAGCAAGAACTCACTGGTTTGCAGAATCCAATTTTTCCATGGTTGCAGATTCTAGGCTGGACACAGAAAGCTTATTTACATGAAACTGCTCACTCCTTACTTTATGTGCACTGTCACCTCTGTGTCTCTCATCCCAGTTCCACAAAGCCAATTCTACAAACTTGCTCTGCCAATAATCATGCATATTCAGTTGTTACTGATTAATGCTAAGCCTTGAATTTTATTTTAAACCAAGTGCTATTCACAATTTCTTCATGTCTCTTCTAAGAATGAAAGCTATATATGTGAAGCACTTCTTACTATTTAGTAACTGAATTATATTTTAAATCACATCATTCAGAAGAGTAAAGTATAATAGTGTAGAAAACAGCATTTAATAGTGACACGTTTCATTTGGACAGCCACTTAATTGAGATATCTTCCAGGGAAACTGTTTAGTCTACCAACTGTAAATGGCAATGACTACTGCTTAATCAGAACCATTTTAGCATAAATTTCACTTAATAGGGAAACATTTGCCTGGTGACAAATACTTGAATAGTGTTTAACCAAGTGTTAAATAGTTGTACAATTCTAGACTGTCCTTTATAATTTTAATAGTGAAGTGCCAGAAAAAGATTAGAGGGAAAAAAACAAGTTGAAATGCTGTAAATATCCTGGCTTTTTCTTTGGTTTCATTTTTTTTTTGTTCTTGATGAGCACAGTATTTTGTCCTTGTAAAGCTTTGTCAACTATTTTTAAAACTTCATCTCCTAACTGGGACAAATAACCAGGAAGATACAATATCCGTGTATAATCTCAGTAACAGATTTCTGCTGTCACCCTTAATAATAAGCTTAATAATAATAATATTAATTTAAGAAAGTTATAACACGATAACATGTATATGCCCTGCCATCTTGAGTCTCCAGCGCAATCACCCCTCGCAAAAGAAGGCAAAATTCAGTCCTAACACTGACAGCTAGAGATCCCTTGGTCATCCCAGGAACTGAACTGACATATGTAAAGATCACCCACCTAGAACAGCTCACCTACATATATTCAATATGCTTACCTAAAATAGCTATGTCTGTACAAAAAAAAAAAAAAAAAAAAAAATGCAAAATGAAAACAATCATTTCAAGATCCTGTCAGAAGGACCCTACATATTTACTCAGGATTACATAACGGGTAGAGGTGTTTCATACTAACATACCCTTAGCAAAGAAACCTTACTCCCACCAGCCAGTCTGTCATCTCTCAGTATATAAAGATGGCAAGAAGTGTCTTCTGCTGTCATTTACTCTTTGAGGAGATATGTCATCAGGCAGTCCCTCAGGAGTATTGCTGCTATTAATAATTATAGCTTAAGGATCTAATCCTATAAAGGACTAAGCACCTCAGTGAGAAGTCAAGAGGCACAAAGAACTATTGAAAAGCTGAGCACCATCACGGATCAGGCCCTTCCATACTTGTAGTAAGCACTTGAATCACTCTCATGGTACAATAAGCAGTCAGTGCAAAGCAGTAAATCTTAGAACATGTAAAAGGTTTTCTTGAATAAATGGCTGCACTAATAACATCCCATTTAATTAGTAAAAAACCATATTGAAACGTCACAGAAAATATGGCATGGTAATCTCCACAATATACAACAGCTGATGAGTTAACTGGGTATTATGAATATGGGTGACTATAACCCAAATATAGAGGTATCCATTCCAATAGGCTGTATGACAAGTAGCCTATTGTTTCATTAATTTCTACTTTTTAAAGTTAATTTCTTCACTTTTTAGTATTAGTCATGTATTATGAAAATTAACATAAAGGTGATGATAATGCATGATCTTTATATGCCATCTTATTAAAATGAAGCTATTTTTAATACTTTTAAGAGGCCTATCAGAAAACACAATTTATATCCTCAAAGTATATTTTGTCAGTTTCAAGTATAATTTTTGCATTCATATTCTTTTATGAATTTTAATGGAGACACTTAAATTGTAATTATTCCTCTCAGCTCAAATGCAGGTAACAAATGGAATTCAATCAGTGTTTGCGCATAATGACCATCATTAAGAGAGAAATAATAATGACATTCTCTCTGCATTAAACTTGCAGACTCTTTACACAATGATCTGAATCCCATTATTGATCTCCATGGAGATATGCAATTGTCACCTATTCTGCATAATATCTGAATGTTAAATACATTTGTTTGGAACAAATATTTTAATGAATACAGTCAGTTCCACTTAATTAACTATCTGATAACTGAATATTTTTGCTTAATAATTGAACATGGAACATCAAAATTGTCCTTTTTTTAATCAAATGCACTTGAGATTAGACACAGATATTCATTTAAATTTTTGTAAAACGTACATATAGTTTAAAATTTCCATTACTTTTCTCTAAAGAATACATATTAAAATACTGGCAAAGTATTTAGCACTCACTTCTCTCTTTTGCTTTTACTAAACCTAGTGAATGCTTCAAACTGGAAACATTTTCCTACTAAAACAACCTGTTTCCTTCTGCAGAAAGGTATCTCACAAATGGGTTTGCTACCAAAGGTTGCTCATAAAGGTCTGAACACATCACTGAGATACTCTGATGTCTTATGAAAAACAAACATTGAGTTATTTGTTTCAGGAATTGGATGGCTACAAACATCTAGATTTTGTACTCATACATAGGAAATGAAAAGCTAAGAAAGTGAATTTTATATCTTCCAAACCTACCAGAACTGAAAAAGACATCAGACATTTTTTGCTCAGGCCAACATTCTGAAATGTAGGAGGAAAAAAAAAAAGCTTAAATGTAAAACAATGGACTGAAGTTTTAGAACAACTCCTATCTTATATCGATAAAAGCATTCTGAAGAGCTGGGGTTTAGGTGTAATAAAGATTGCTGAATTCAACCTTGTCTGAATAAAATCAGGCACCTGAAACTAAAGACAGTAATGAGAGTAATCCCAATTGGCATTCAAACAACCTACCTCTGGATACAGCCATCTTGTTTAAAAAAATATTTTTGTGGCACTGGTGATGGGAGAGGCCAGTAAAAGTTGCCTTAGAGGAAAGTATGAGAAATCCCAGAGTGAATAATTAAAAATTAAGTTGGCCATAGGGGAAGTTTCTTCCCATTGTCAATACTTTGCTAATGCTATGAAACCATCAGGAGTCACCTGCTTTGTTTAAACACTGAAACTATAGATCTTTTGATTATCTGTGTAAATGCCTGTTTCCTTCTTAGGATCCTGCTAAGATCTCAGCCTTCATGATGTTGTGGTTTAATTCCAGCCAGAAACTCAGCCCCACACAGCCTCTTGCTCACTCCTCCCTGGTGGGACAGGGGAGGGAATCAGGAAGGTAAAAGTGAGAAAAAGTTTTGTGCTGGGGTTAAAACTGTTCAATCAGTAAAACAAAAGCCACACACACCAACAAAGTCAAACAAGGCATTTATCCACTACTTCCCATGGGCACACAAATGTTCAATCAGGCCCAGGAAAATAGGGCTCCACCTCACCATGACTTGGGCAGACAGGCACCATCACATCCCCTCCTTCCCTATTCCTCCCCAGCTTTATATACTGAGCTTGTATGCAGATGCACTGCATTCACTACAGCCTTGGCAAAAGACAGGAGGAACGAATAAGGCAACTGGAAGGGCTTAATGAAAGCCTGTTTTTCTAGACTAACAGGATTCCTGCTTAGTGATAAAGTAAAGGGGTTTCCATAAACCACAACAGGCTGACTTTTTGGAAAACCGGTGTAACTGCTTTCAGCATAAATTGAACTTATGGACATACTATCTTTTAATTTAAAGCTCAAATTAGATTTCTATAAAAATCAGTCAATATACTTACACATTTCATGCAGCTAAAATAAATGCTGATGCAATTATGTTTTTAGTCCATAGTTAAGTCACCCACCCCCTCAGCATGTCTTTTAAAGACTAAATAGAAATTACCTATCAATTTCTATTCTGATATCTTCCATCAGAAGAGATCTTCCACAAAGAAATATTAGACGTACTGCAAAATTAGCAAAAAGAAAAGTAAAACCATTAAAATTAATTAATTTTGGTTGGAAAAATACATTAAAAAAACCTAATGCAAACATTAAGTGTAATAGGAGAACCAGAAGCAGTAAGCTTGTGTGCTTTATGTTTCCTCCTTTGTCTTTCAAAATGAACAATCAATTAGAGTGAGAGAAATTTTTAGCAAGGATTATATACAGGGGACTAGAAGACCAGACACAGAATAAAAGATTATGACACACTGAGAGAAGTGCAGGGTAAAAGGGTTAAAGTAGGCAAAGTTAAAAAGCTAATTTGAAAATCATCACCAGAAAAACACAACATTTGGCAGAATATTCTAGCTTAATCCTATGCAGAATAGCATTTGACCCACATTTTGTTGTATTATTTTAGTAGCTGCACCATATAGCAACATATTTGCTAAGGACTGTTTAAGCAGGATCTGTGTATACCATCATCTCCAGTCTGGGTGGTACTTGCAGTATTTGTATATCTCTATATTTGATCGTTGCCTTTATATTATGCAGAATGCATGACATCCTACGGATGGATGCAGAATGTGTTTACTACACCACAACTCGATCATTATCTTGGGTGAATGGCCAGAGTGTGTCCCAGAACCTACTCATTATTATGGGGACTGCATACCAGTAATTGATCACTCTTCCAATACTGTACAAGAGCTCTTAGGGTGTGTGGAGGGGGAATATATTCTGTATGTAGATTCTACATTTATTTTGTTTTGGACAGTGAAGAATACAGAGAGTGAATTATAAAATGCCTGTATCTTCACTATTGTTTGCTGAGAGAAGGAACTGTTGTTTTGAGAGATAAAAATAAAGCATCTGAGAAGACTGAGCTATGACACGGCAAAAAGAATAAATGCTTGGGAGAAAGAATGATAATATTTCTCAGGAAATACTAGTAATGTAGAAAAGAATAAAGCATATCAATACGCAAGTTTTTTAAAAACCACCACTCTTAGCTACACATTTTACATCATAGGCATGAGGCAAGTCTATTAGATGTGCTACTTAGACAGCATGTTATAATTCCTAAACTTTGCTCAGAATCTCTCATCTTCTCTAGGTAAGCCATGGGCTGAATAGCCATTCCACTGTCCCTGACAGAGATAATGCTGTTGTACCTTGCTATTAATTTTCACTAGATTAGGTCCTACCATTTATATAGAAATAATTTGTTTACGTTACTTGTTCAGTATGTTATTCTTCAGGTGATTTATCCCTGTTACTCCGTTGGCTGTTTTTCAAGACTGGCTAGGATGCCATCTTTACAGCATTATTTTTTAATGGGTAGTAATCCCAGTATCAGTAATATGGCAATATATTTATAGGCAGAGGAAAACAAGGAACTAAAGTGTGGCATTCTGTTTGCAGCATTACACCAAATCAAGGCAGCAAGCAATGACCAAGAACTTGTCAACCCTTCACTAGCTCTTCATTTGTCATGGCTACTATAAGAGAACATAACAAACAAGTAATTTCTTGCCAGGTTAATTTTTTCCAAGGACAGAACTTCTTCATTATACCTGTAAATGTATTGGCACAAGAAAAGACCTTATAACAGCGTAATATTGCATTGCCTGGGGGAAGTATTGCTGAAAACAGCTAAAAAGAAAAGTCATTCCACAGTCATCACTTTTCAAGCCCACTTGTTTCTATAGCCAAAATACAGCTAATAAGGAGATTCCCTTTTGGACTAACCAAGAATCTCACACAAAGTAAAATTAGGCAGGTGTTTTAAAAAAAGAAAGGAATCAAGTATACCTTTTATACTGAAACTGGCAACAATTTGCAAAAGAGAAGACAATTATTACTCTTTGGAGAGTGGAAAGAATCTAAAAACAATGGCTGTGGGTAAATCACACACTAAAGCTGATATTAGAAAGCCCATAAATGAATAGTAAACAAACTGTCAACACACTGTAAGCACAGGACTAGAAAGTGCAGCTGCCCTTTAGCCAGAAGAAAAGTGTAAAGAATGTGTGAATTTTGTAACATGTTCTAAGTAGTTCACAGAAAAAAACCTGGATCATTGAAGCAGGATATGGATTGTGGAATCATGAATCCGTGATCTGTGTAATGTTGCAGAAGAAACAGAGACATAGATGGTCCTATCTGTAAAGTCATTTAATTAATGATTATTATTGCTCATGTGTTTTAGCAGTCACACCTTAGGATGACCATTTCTTTACCGGGGTAGGGCACACAAAGGCTGTACAGCAGATCTCACAGTGGCTCACAGAAGGTGCTGCACATTTACAGTTTTTATATTTTACTTGATATTTGGCAGTGGTTTAAAATGCTTTTGTGGCATTTATCACTACATGGGTTCTTGACATAGTTTATATTTGTTTAAGGTCTACTTAATTAATTGTAGCTTATTTGAGATATATAAATGTGTAGTTCAAACCATCTAACTTGACTCTGTTACTTAATATTCCTTCTTTAGCATGTTCTCTGACAATGATGTTTAAGACAGTTTCACGGTTGTCTATCATAAAGTTGCACATTCAGTTTTAAGGACTTTTGACAACTCTAGCTCAGAGAGGGGCAGAAGCAAAGATAGGTATGGAGGTGATATAAGAATTTGGAATGTTTCAGTAAACTAAATTATAGAAATATGACAATGAGTTAATTTCTAATTTGCAGACTGAATTTCCTCTCTCTGTCCCCAGAGCAAGTTATCTCAGAGTCATGAAGTAGCTCTGCAGCCAATGAAAAAAATGTGAAATAAAAAAATCAGAAGAATAAGCAACTGCATTTTTGATGTAGGAGTAGTCATTTTTAAAATAAAATATTTTTAAAAGGAATTCATCCCTTTCACTGTTCACAGGGATTTAAAAAAATCTATGCACATTTTAATATATATAACACATTCAGATCATCAAATCTCAAACTGAAGGATTTTTTTATTTTTTCTCTAAGGTATGCCATGGGAGCTTATTAAACCCTCTTGGAAGTATACTTATATTTGAAACCAGAAAGTTTTTTTATCCTGCTAACTAAAAAACAGAGGACCAAGCAAACCCAAGGGTCGAAAAAATCACAGAATCTGGTAATAAAGTTGTAAGATATTACACTTAAATAACATTTAGAGACAGCTCTCCAAATTACACGTGTATTTTTACTCTAGATTAAGTAAAAAAAGATCTGATTTTGGTAGTTCTGTGTTAAAAAATGATCTATAATAATCCAAATATGAAAAACTTACAAGCACAAACAGCTTCATTAAGATAATATTGCAACCTTCTAAACCTACTGTAAGTGACAGATCAACATTTTCAAGCAGGGACAAAGTGAATCTATTAGATGACATACTGCCATCATTACCTATTTTTAGCAGTAATAATAAATACAGTCATTATGATGATGAATAACTAATGAAATGGCAGACCCAGGAAACAGCATTGTAAAGCTTTCAAGAAATTAGTCAGATCCTGGAATTGAGGTACTACTCGTCTATCTCTTACTTACCTTCTTACTTCAGTAGAACTTTTCAAGTAGCTTATATCCTGAAGCTCACAGTAAAAAAAAAGGTAATATGATAGAAAAAGAAAAATAATACAGTAGGCATCATATTATGCTATAATCCAGGCAATAGAATATAGGACACCGAGAACATATAATAATCCTTGCTAGGAGGAATTGCCAGAGACCCTATTGTTTTATTATTACACAGAACTAAAATATGTTCCACAATTAGAAACACTTCAAATAATTCTTTAAGAGAGGGGAGGCTTGCACAGCCCCACCCTCTCCCTACCCAGGAATTGCTAAATTCTATTTATATTTCTAATCAGGCATTAGGTAGATATCATAAAATTTGATGAATGGAGCATACTTTGCACTGATTAAATGATCAACAAAATGGAATTAGTATGCTTTCATTTACTATGTCAGCACAGTGACTAAAAGCATTGAAGATATTATCTTATTCCTACCTTAAAAAAACCCCAACATTTTAACTGTTTCTGAATTTTGAGGAATTTTCAAAAGTCACTCTCCAGAAATGACTATTCTGGAGACACAGTGGAGATCTGGAAAATCTTTGAGATACCAACCTCCCACTTCTTTTGTGGTTTCTTAGCTTTCTAATTTTCTTTAAATACATGCCTGAATATCTGAAAGGTACCTGAATATTTATCTCAATCATAGATACCTGATTTTAAAGAGAAGGTTAAATCAAGACAAATCATGTAAGTGTTCAAAGTCTTAGAAATATATTAATCTTCAAACTAGAATTTTATAAATTACATGTTTTCAAGGGATCTGCTTCCAAATCTTTTTCTTCCTAGGAGACATTTCATTCTCCAGTCAGGTTTAAAGTTAATTCCTGGTTCTAGCACCATTCACTTTTTTTTTTTTAACTTTAAACAGCAAGCTTTAACGTTATTTATGAGTTGTGTCACCTTAGGAGTGCATTCAATAGCAATTCATTGGACAATGAAGTGTTAAAGATAACTCGATTGTTCTACTGAACATATAAGTGGAGTGATTTAATTTTAATATTTCTGAAAAAATAGGTATTATTAAAATTAGAAAGCATAACATGCACCTCTAAATAGAATTAATTTAGGGAAACAAATGAACAGAACATTCAGAATTTTTAGACGTCAATTTTTATTTAATAATTTATGGGTGTATATATAATTGCTCCATTAATTTTTTGTTTGCTGTCACTATCTATCCCTGAAATGGAAGTGCTTTGGATAGCATATGTTAACCTGAAGTATGAATTAATGCCATATTGGATCTAATACATTGTATACATTAAGTAAGTTTCACTGGTGTCACTGCCTTTTCCCAAACTAAATATAACCATTAATCAGACTGGTATCCCTGCAAACCTAACTTGTTTTTAAACAATTCAATCGCACATGTACCTTCAAGCCTGAATTATATAAATAGTCTCAAATTTGCTTCCCTTTTGCACTTAGGCAGTACTCAGATAGGTGGGAAGGTGGGTGAAAGGTGGGTAAATCTGGCTATCTCCCAAGAAGTGACATTTTCTTAGTCAGTTAAATGGAATACAGATGCTTTCATCTCACTCTAAAATCAAGGTCAAGCAGATTAAGAGTAATGTGATACCCTTTTGCTAAGAAGGTCTGTATTTCTGATCCAGACAGAATATTAAAGACATTTTGTGCTATGCAACTGGTAGAAAGACACTCAGAAAAGTTTATAGTCAGTGGTGGCAAGATCCTTTGCCTATGGAAGATTGTGTGAAGATGTGTGGACTCCATAAGATGTCAAGGAGACAAATAACATCCTTAGGGCTGTCCTCATTTTATTAAGGCAGTTTTTTTAACTTCTTGGACCTTCTGAAGAGCTTTAAATGGAGGCTTGGGAGCAGCCAGCCTCAGAAAAAAACAGTGCACTAGACTCCTTGCCAGGTGCTGCATTACACATTCACACATCTAGCACAGGATTTGATTTCAATTTCTAATATTGGAAATGATATAGGGGTAGATGGCATGTATGTTCCCCAAGCAATGAAATGTTAATACGGCAATCATGGAAAAATGGATGTGTTTTAGAATATTTTAATATCTTCCTAACTATGAAACCATAAGCCATGAATTTATATCAAACAAAATAACAATGCATTTTTTCTCAACATGTTAGTGGATAAGACAAATATATCTAAATGTTACATTCAGTCTTGTCTGTGCAAAAGGGAAACATGTACTCCAAGGGAACATTGAATGAAACAATCTCAAATTGCTAAATAACTTTCAAAGAAACAGTTGTTTTGTTCCATCAAAGTATGAATGGGGATAGCTTGAAGAATGTCACAAAGAGACAAACAAGTGCTAATGTAAGTCACAATGAAATTGACCTGAGCAAGAACATATCTGAAAGGACAGAATGGACAATTCCTATTTGAATGATTAGTTAGAATTTGGAATTTTTCATTATTTCTGTGATTGTTTTCTTATTCTTGAACCACAACTATCTGGGACTGGTTGAGATTATTATTTCTCTTTTTCCTTGTTACTTCATCTACACTGAATGCAAATCTCAAGATGAAAATGCCATAGTATCCACAGGGTTAAAATAAATTATTTATATTCCCCTTTTTTCTTTCCCTGGATTATGTCTTCCCTGAGGTGAATTTCTTACAAAGATTCTAATTTGGTGCTACAGAAGTTTTGTCCCAAGCATGCACAATCTCTTATATACTAAACTCATATTGTATTAGGTAGAATGAAATCAATTGAATGTGTAAATTCCTTAAATAATAGCAAACGGAGCAAATTGAATTTCAAAGAGAAAAAAATGGTGAACCTGAAAAGTGGTGGTACGAAGGTCATCAGCAGAATTAACAAAAAAGTCTGGCAAAGTTACAGTTAGGCAGTCAGTAATACTCTATTGATCAGACTTTCTCAATCAATGGTGCTGTGCCTAGATTATTGATGCAAAGGTATTAAACAAAATTTTATTTCAGCTAACTTGTTGGCTCAGATGTCAACTGAAAGTCATTTCCCCAGTCAATCAAAGGTATGATAAATCTGAGCAAAGTTAGTTCTTCAACACCTTCATATATCTTCTACTTTCTAAAGATGTAATGAGCTTTGAAATGGCAGCATTTAAAAGAATATTTTAACTAGATAAAGCAAAGACACAGCATTTACATAAAAACACAGAGAACCAAAGCACAGACTAAGTAGGGAATAGGAAGAAAGAGATGCTTCATGTGACAAGGGAAACAGGCAGGTTACATCAGATAATATCAAAATCCAAATCTGTATCTACAGGTGGCTTATAGAAAAAATACAATTTCTTCTTAATGCTGACTCGTTCATGTCACAAAGTCCTCCACTCACATGACAGTCTAAAGAAAGTCTAAGAGCAAAGCAGATGATTACTGCAGAATAAAGGAAAGCCCTTGAGCACCCACCCATCCTGCAGCTGTTTTTTTGTTACTAGTGGGCTTCCCAAAACCTTGTGTTTCAGTAAACATAGTATACAGTCTGGAAAGGGAAGGAATGTGCAGTTAGGACAATGCACAAGTTCATTGTAAGGCACACATTTATCAGTAAAAAGTATTCTCACAAGGTAAGTTCATCACAGCAGTGCCAAAATGCAGTGACAATGTGAGATGTGGATTTCACTGGAGCTCCTTGTTCCACAATGTTGTGTTCAACACGATTCCAAAAATGAACTTAAATAAAAATTAACAAATATATATCGCTGGGAAATCCAGAGAAAGTGGTGCACTTGCTACATAGTTGCTCTATTTGATTTATCTTTCAGTCAGAATTGACAAAACCATTAGCTATAGTAAACTAAAAAGAGCTGAAGAGTACTAAGAAAGTGTGTCTGTTTTTGCAGGGTTTGTTAGCTTATGAAAGATGTAATTGACTTAAATGACCTTAAACCAAATTCAATGTAATATAAGGATCAAAAGAACTCTTTTATCAAAGAGAATACAACAAAGTTTTATTTTATAATCTTTTTTTCTTTCATTATCAAAGTGAACAGATTTAGAGTATATAAACTATGTGGGACAGAATTCAGAAATATTATATTGCAACAAAAATTTACATCCTCAAAAATAAAATTTTCTTATAAAGGAAAAAAAAAGAAAGAGAAAAGGCTTTAAGGAATTGGAAAAAATATAAAAAGGAAAGTATGAGAAAAATACACTTGAGAAATCATTTGATAATTTTTTTCTGTCAACTGAAATCTTTCTCTGAGTTCTCTATGAATTCTATCTTGCATGGTATAATCCTAAAGAACTTTTTAGGAAAAAAAATGTATTTGCATGCCTTGAAATTAAATCATAAGAACCTACTTTGATCTTGCTTTATTTGCAATAATATTCTTCCTTTCTCTTTCATCGACTTACACATAAGTACAGTCTGGGAGCAAAAATTTTGCTACAACCATTACAAAATTTTATCAACAAGCAAAAATGTGCCATAAATTAATTTGGATTTCATTGAATTATTTAGGAGTGAAATCCTCTATTTTTAATTAATTGCTTTCTGTGTTGTCAATTTGTTTAAAAATAGACAAAAGGAAAGACTGAAAACTCTTCAGTCTTCAGGACTACTGTGTCAAGAAAAAATCAAAATTAGGTCTGTAACCATAACTTGAGCACAGAATTGAAGTAGAATGTAGAGATATCTACATAGGTTGTGTCTGCTTCAGAGAGTTGAAGTAGACTTTTTCCTATCTGGGTGTCTGTTCACACCAACCTCATTTATGCATCCATCCCCTAACTCCTACTTCATTCCATGCAGTTGTCAATTGCAAGGGTTTTTTCCCTCCTTCTGTAGAGATACAGGCTCCCTCTGATCACTCCATGATACAAGTCTGCCCTTCGCAGAACCTGCCCTGGATCCCCACTTCCAGGTCTTCCTTTATAGGCCTTCACCTGCAAGGATTGCTAGAAATACTCCAACCAGCTCAGCAGCCCAGTGGTGCCCATAACACCATTACCAGTTTACCAATTTTCACTCAATATCTTTGTTTTACCTCTTGACTTGGAAACATATATGGTTACTCTTTTGATCATTTTTTGTACCTTATCTTGTTTCTACATCACCTGCCATAAGGAATGATAGGCTTGTAATCAAGCTATCAGGAAAAATGATAATACAAATAATAAATGTATATACATTGTTCCACTTAGAGCTGCCCTTTTTTTGCCTTCATGCATGGGTAGCCAAACAGATTCAGTGTTACTAAATTGATCTCGCTTTTGAAGATACTGAGTAGTATCTGATGAACTGAGTAGTTCCTATTCCCCAACTTTGAGTCCAAAGAAAATCCAACTGGATAGTCAGAAGCAGTAAATTATCCAGTAAAGATCTTATCAAGACTGTAAATTACAATGCTAAAAATACAATTACTATTTTTATAATTGCCAGTTACCTCCCAGGTAGTATGATCACTTTATTTTTCAAAACTAAATATGGTTCTTACTCCCTATGGTTCTTCTCTACCCTTTACTGTGCTTCTACTGCAACAAAATTATAGGGATCACTGTGGCAGCTGACTATCTAAACTTTTTTGTCTTATCTCTTAACACTATGGTTTTAAATCTGTTCCTGCTGTCATCCTATTGGCTTCTGCTTCTACTACTATGATAAATATTTTATTATAAACATTGTATTTCTCTCCCTGTTTTGGATTACTGTATCCTTTCCCCATTCCCACCATTAGTTTTGCAGTGAATATTTTCCCTCCACCATTTTGTTGGCTTATTGAAAGTTACACTGGCTACATCTAAATAATCAAAGAACCCTCACCCAAATGTTTTTTTCATGTTTTGTGTCTTAGCCTTCATAAGCCTGACAAATGCCTCACAGGAGAAAACGGGCCTTGTTTTTCCTCTGTTTAATTTTTTTTTCTTCTTTAAATAAGAGTTTGAAAACCAATTCTTTCCTGATCAAAACATATGTAAGTACTCTTTTGTATACTTAAACAGTATTTAAGCAGTGACAGCTTCTCTGCTTCTGCTACTAGCGGCTTTCTTCCAGTGGTAATTACATTGTTGCTATGTTTTTTCACCTTTACACAGTTGTAAATTTGAAGTAACTTCAGTGAAGCATAGAATGAGAACTGCGAGGGGGGAGGAATCTGGGTAGTGTATCTGTTTGCCATTAACCATCATGCTTCCATATGTTGTAGTCCTGCTTGAAAATTCAAGCAGTCTAGGGAAATCCGATCAGCACTGTAATTATGGCCTACTTGAATCAAGTCAGTCAAATAATGTCAAAAACAATTATTTTCTTTTCCAAAGGGCACACAACAAGTTTGGGAATACACAAGAGAAAATGCAGATCTCAATATGTTAACAGTTTATCAACCAATCTTGTGGTATTCATTCTTTGATTCTGGTAAAACGAACAATGATGAGACTTGAAAATGTATTGATGTATTTTCATTAGCATCATTGTTGTCCTTTTTTCAATATAGCACCTACACTATTATGATATGATGCTTTGCTATAGATCACCTTTCTAAATTGGTCCACTGGGTGAAAGAAAAGTTGAGAATAAGGAGAAATGGGTTATGTTATTAAAATACTGCAGTTTTCAGAGGCACCAATTTTGATGCGATTTTAAAGTGCTTGGTATTTAAAAAAAAAAAAAAAAATCAAAATATCCGTGGAGTTTGAACTGCAGGTTACTGTCCAGGAAATTAAACCTGTTTGTTTCTATGTGACTAAGATCAGACACTCAATCAGATGCCAGATTGTTAGACAACTAACTATGAATATTTTGTGCTAAGTGCATTCTGTTGCCTTGTCATTTGGAAGGGAGATTTTCTGAAGAAGTTGAGTTTTTAACCTGAGCAAGACTTACAGAATAGAACCAAGAATAAATCAGGAGGCTAAATATTCCAGTAACAAACATGGCATAGTTCTACAAACGTCTTCAGAGAATAAGTATTAAACACAGGTTAATTTGTTAATAGAATATTTCCATTGAATCTACAGTCACATACTTTCCCTGCTGAAACGTCTTAGATATTCTGAAGGAAATTTTAATGAAAACTTTTGGTTTAAAAATCCCTTTTGCAAAATCATCAGTAGTCTTGATAAAGCTACTAAAGTGAAACTCCTGAGTCTGACATTCACTGCAGCATCTTTCTGACAAAATAGAGCTGAAAGGATGCTGAAGACAGACCTATGCAGTGTGTTAATAGTGAACCTTACAGGGTAAATCCCATTTTATGATTTTAGGTTTTTAATAAATTCTGTTGCCTTTTATTAATTCGGATTATAATTTATCAAATTAATTGTCATTAAAAGTGCCATTGAGATTATGATTAACATGAAGAAAAATCAAAACAGTAATTTCTTGGATATTACTCTTTTCTTATATATAAGAAAGCTTTTTGAGAAAGGGCAGGCACTGTTAAACATCACCAAATTTTTCAATATTTTTCAATAAAGTGGGGGAAGTCGTCTGCTGTTGTGTGATTACTCGACCTTCTTCATTGAAAAAAAGGATAAGGAATACCAGCTTAAGTGACTAAATAATGTTTCTTATTTTCACCCCCAAGACCCATCATAGATCTATGCTACCCCTGTTATGTCCTTAATATATCATTTTTGCCTTCTTGCTTTAAGAATCACACTGATTCTATCTGCTTTCCCCAAACTATCTTTATGACACCTCAGTTGAAAGACTTTAAAACAGTAAAAGTTCTGATTCCTGATATTACTCAAGAAATTATAATTAATGCTTCCTACAAGATGTCAAATAAAGAAGTATTAGATATAGTTTACTTTAAAAATTGAATGCAAGTTTTTATAGTATGAGCATGAATAGATATGTTTCTGTTCACAGAGGAGAATGTGGTATATTTCAACATGTAAATGTATTGATTTAAGTAAGTTTTCATATATATGCATTAATATGTATGCTTATATACACCAATGCATATTTAAGTGATTTTCTGTTATACTGTGCTACCACCTTCAGAGATAGTCTCTATTCTAAAGATTTTACAGACTAAGATGACAAGCTATCCCCTTATATGCTCAAGCGTTTCTCTGGGCAATTAGACCATGACCCATTAAAGAGATCACTGAGCATTACTGCTATCAGAAAAAAAGGGTTTTTTTCATGTATTTTGCCTTAAATCACCCATCTGTTTCCAGGAGTTTATGTGCATTTAATAGTTTAATTCTACACATAGAATTTGATATAGGTGTTTTAAAAGATTTATGTACCACACATTTGTACATATTATTCTACTAGCACAGAAACACTTGCTGTTTCTGGTACAACCACATACATACATGATACAAGGGTATTATTGTACCTATAAGGTCAGATATTCAAATTTTCTTGCCATGAAAATGGTTGCTTTTAGAGCCAGCTGTCATAGAAACATTTCTTTATCTTGAGAAACTTGGCAAAAGGAAAAGTCAATGCACAAAATTTTGTGAATTCTAGAGATGAAAGACATTGTAGCATCACATGGCAACCATAAAGACCTCATTAAACCCATCATCTGACAAGGTTCTGCAGTCATGCTCTACCCATGTAAACTTTATATGAGATAAATGTCTTATTCTATTACAGAAAATGCTGTTCTGAAAGTTGGGTGACAGTATAGAAGACTACAATATAATTATATGGCACATTCCCAGTGGAATGTAAATAGTTGTAATAGAATCTATTATTAAACACTCACTTAACTATTTAATTATTTGACTCATGTTTTGACATATTTCTTACCATGTAACTTGTGAAGAAAGAGCTCTGCATTTGTGATCCTTCAGAAATCTTACAGCAAAGTTATGGATGGAGCTATCTGTGGCTGTCTCTTAGCCTATATTCAGACTGCCATTTTCTGAGGAGAAATTTAGGATAATTTCATTATTTTTTTAAGTTTAATTACTAACGATGAATGGTCCAAGTAATCATAACAGTTAAATGACAATGATGAATGTCTCTGTCATTTCAAAAAGCTTTTTTATTATTGACCAGGAGATCACATTGATTCTGAAATATAAGGTCAGTTTAACTGCATCCTGTAAAGAATCCTAAAAATGTGATATGAAAAATAATATTTACTTAATGAACAATAACATATAAAACACAAAAAGCAAATATCCTACTCATTTAATTCAGGGTAGCTGTATATTATAATGATTATGGATTGGCCACCTGTAGGCCTAGACTAGTGTTTCCTGTTGTCACACTTGCAAAGAAAATCAAGCCTTCTGGGAAAGTCTGGTAAGACTGATTATAGACTTTGTGTATGAATTGTAAGAACACAAATAAAATTACATCTTTAAGACGTTACCTGATTTTTTGGAAGAGTCATAAAGTGTCTCTGCTGCAAAATTTTAGAGTTGATCTTAAGAGTAAATCAAGGAAAGAATTTTCTCTAGGTCATGGCTAAGTGTGGAGAGAAAAGAAAGAAGAAAAAAAGACAAAAGACAGGAAAAGAAAGAGGAGAGGAGAGGAGAGGAGAGGAGAGGAGAGGAGAGGAGAGGAGAGGAGAGGAGAGGAGAGGAGAGGAGAGGAGAGGAGAGGAGAGGAGAGGAGAGGAGAGGAGAGGAGAGGAGAGGAGAGGAGAGGAGAGGAGAGGAGAGGAGAGGAGAAACATACTAAGAAATCTGATATTGTGCAGTAAGATTCCAACAGTGCCTTAATTTTTGTTAGAAGCTTTATGGTTAGAGCGCTTCTGACATTAAAAATGCATAACAATAAAACATAAAACCATTTCCTTATTGCTGGCATTTATGCAAAACCACTTACAACCATTCAAAATATTAATATCCTTTCCTACCCAGCAATTAATGCTGCTCTATGGATTCAGTACTCCATGCACTAGAAAACAGCATTGCCACAGTGCACAGTGACCCAGTGTACTTAATTACACAACAAAGTTCTCGACTTTAAGTCACAGAAATGAATAGTCAGGGTTAGGTTTCACGTACAATCAACTCAAAATCCATGAAGAATTTCAATGTATGTACCATTTACACTAGAGAAAAATTTGGAGTAAGAAATTTCATTTCTTGAAAATATGCCATGCTGATTTTTACCACTCATTTTTACTAAGTAGATTATTAGTAGCAAAATTGTTATGCAAGTTTGAAAAAAACAGGGACAAGAAGCATGTGCTCTCAATTGTTTGAGGAATATGTACACACTGTTTTTGTTTTCCTATGTGCTACTTTACTGACCTTTAGGCCTCATTTGGCTAGCACAGAGACAGTTTCTTAGGAAGATCAGTGGACAATTATGCAGTCAAAGAATAATCAAATAAATAGAGTGCCTTCTTCTTTAAGCCTTTTCACAAAATGGAATTCAAGATTAGTCTTGGCTTTATTGCCAAGCATACCCAATAGAAATGTTATGGGTAGTGAGCAGGCCAGATTCCTCTGAGTTCAAATTTGACTGCATTGTTTTGCAGCAGAAACCCAAAGCTTCAGTATCCTAGTAGAGTAATGGAACTATGACATTGGAATACTGTAGAACACCACAGTGTGACTCTAAGTGACAGAATCATTGCTTTTTGAGCAAATTTCTGCTGTTTTGAGCAGAGGCAAACTAAAGAAAGCTTGGTCTTCATTTTAACAATGTTTTGAGTCATGTCTAGTAACCAAATTCTCCTCCAGTTCCATACACACAGATGTACCTGGATGCAGGTGTGGAATTTGCACCATAATTTTTATGGCAGTTTTTCAAACACAGTTTCATACGATGCAGTCAATACAATGGTTTAGTCATTCCACCTGACCTTCCTACTTTATTCTGTCATGAGCTCCAGTCCATGATTTACAAGATGTATCATCATGTATTGCATTGGAAAACTTTTAATTGGCAAGTCTTCTTCTTTGTTTAAAGACAGCAGGAAAATGAAGCCTCTCTAAACCGTGCACACCCATTGTTTGAACCTCACACTTTACAAGGTAAAATCTTTCTTAACACAGGCATTTCAGCTGACTCAGTTCCAGCTGAATAATGTAATTCAGAATCCATGGATAACAAATGAGTGATAGCCACATGAAACAGGACAAGAACAAAAGATCTAGGCTCATTCTATCAACATGACAAACAAGCAGTTTAAACCAGTTTTCTTAAACAGTTTTGATTACTTTCTTTATCATCTAATAGGGACAGTCATGTTGAAGAACATCTATTTCTAATACAGCACATTGAATTAATCCATTTTAATTTGTCTTGAGGTGATTAACCAGAAATATTTCCAATTTTTAATATCAGTCAAACTTCCTTTTCTAAAATTGTCATAAAAATTAGTTTTGTCATTAGAGGCTCAGCTGTACTGAGTACATGTTGTGCTGTATCTGCTCATGGACTGATCAAACATTCTTTTAATATTTCACTCAGTAAGCACAGGTAGAATCTTCACATCCAGAATACAGCTCCTAGAGACTGGAAGACTTCATGCTTACCCAAGGATATATTTTTGTTTTAACTGTCCAGATATATTTATATTGTGTTTCTTAGAATTTTGCTTTTTTTTTTGCATTATTCCACTGAAACACATACATACCCTTCACTCGATGTTACAAAGTGTTATTCTCATGCATTGCAGCATCTTGTTCCCTAAGAATAGCTATGTCTGCACTCATTTTCTGAAAGGTTTAGCAACTTGCTCTTGTTATTTTTGTATCTCTAATATTTATATTTCAGAAAACATTAAACATCAATAAATTACTCACCAAAAGTTCTAGCTACTTAATATTGTATAAAATTACTACTGATAGCAAATTACTATGAATATTACTGGTTTTTATTTACTGATTCCTGAAGTAGCTGCTGATTCTAGCACTGTCCGTCCCTGCAGAAGTGCTACAGGTGCTTCAGCAGTGACCAAATGATTCTCATGTCTTTCTTTAAATAACCTTGCCTGCAGAGATCCTGGAATTACTGTTTGAGGACCCCAAAGCAAACAATTATTCTCAGGAGACAGTTCTGATATAGGATATAATGTTTCAACATAACCTCTGACAAATGGTTGATGCGAAAAAAAGTACATTGGGGGCTGGGGGGGACTTGTTCTCCTTGGCCATCGACCATACTGTAAAATACAAAGTTACAAATTCACAAATCCAGAATATATATTTTTAATTTTTTTTTCTTAATGTAATAAAAAATACTTTGATTATGATAATGATAAAAATATTGTTATGCAAAGTCGTATTTCTATAGCTGTTACTAATAACTCCCTACCTTGCTTTTCAGAGCACTTGCATCTCTGAAAATTAGATTAGAACTACAACAGTTTTGAGGTGTCTGGGTGCATCAACAGTATCACCTGGAGAACTGCCAGTTACTTAAAGCATACTGGTCCCAAGCATGTACCTAAATTAATGACACATTCAAGGCTTCGAACTTGCTACTTTCCATCTGGCTTTCCTTTCCTTCTGAGGAACCCAGAATGGGTTCTCTATGGGGGAAGGAGGAAGAATATTGGATAAATGCAAGTTTTTCTGTATTACAGTTACTTTATTAAATTCCAGTAGTGACCAAACTCTTTGAGAATTTAAAATTAAAATATCAAACTACTAATTATGAACTGCAGATCTACAGTCTACAGTTTTGCTCCTCTGCAGATCTTTAAATCTCTAAAAAGCCATTAATTTCTATAATGGTAAAGTAAAAGCTAACAAATAGAAAGTGCAGAACACTTGAAAGATCAGCGAGACAGCAAAAACCTACTCTACGAACTTAAATACCTAATATAAAAGTGATGTAAATGCCCAGTCCCAAATCACACTGAGGCTTACTTTGGAAAAAAAAACTCCAACAAAGTAGAGAGTATAAGATATATAGAGAAAAACTAAAGAAGCCAAAGGTTACAAGGGAAAAATCATGTTAGCATTAAGAAGAAATTTAGGAGGAATACATGAAGACTAAGTATTGCTGTTTATTCTGATGCTATCAATAGTAGTAGCACCAAAAAAGAAAAAATGGAATCGGGTTTATGTATTCTATTTAGAACAAGACAACACAAGGGTACCGAACTGCAGAAAAATTGAATTCCCCCACTAACTCAGCTGGATATTATTCAGTTTGCTAGAACAATATATTCCAAGCAAAATAAACTTGTATGACATTGAAATTAAAATGATACTTGAGATTTTATGCCACTGAAAATAAGAAACTTTTAGGAGCAGTTGTGAAACACTGTTTCATTAATTCTGTCAAATAAATCTTATATTAATTTTGTAGAAAATGATGTTGCATTTACAATTGGAAGATCAATACATGACATATAAGTCACTTCTTAGACTATGATCTTTGGGTAAAATAGGGCATTTCCTGCTTCCTAGAAGCTGACACAATCTGGCACGTATGGGATGGGTTTACATAACATTTTTCCTCTTTCCTGATTTAGCCTGGTCTAAAACAGTACTGAAGTTTTTTCCTGTTTCTGTCATCTTGAAACTCTTCCTGCATAATTTTTGGTATGCTGTGCTAGGAACTATTGCTCCATCTCCTAAATTTGAAACAGATTCTATTGTTGCTCATTCTTTCTATAGCACCTTTCTTGGAAACAAATCATCATAGGAATGGGATTGCAATTTGCTTGCAGTTCCAAATAATCTTTTTCACAGTTTGTGTAAAAAGTTGTATGTCAATCCAACATCCATCATCTTCTAAGATACCATGGAATAACCAAGGTATGGCTGCTTCTCTTAGGAAAATATCAGTATTATTAAACCCCTGAGAAATTTATTTATTAATTTATTAATTCTTCCTACAGGGCTAAGTTACACAAGTTCCTTACAGATTTCTTCTTTCAAAAGGAGTTTGGTGTGTGACTTAGACTCAAGGTGAATAACCTCATAGAATATTGCATGAAGTACTCAAAACAAAACAAACCCTAAAACAAAACAAACAAACAAAAACCCAAACAAACAAAAAATTCCAAAACCAAACCAACCAACCAACCAACCAACCAAGACAAATTCCCCAAAATAAAAACAGTGCCCAGGAGTCAATATAAGGAATAACAGATCAGGCTCTGAGTGCACTGACAAGTCTGGATCAGGAAATACTACAGGGGAATATTTCAACTCAGTGTACCAATCTTTAGTTGTGCAATCCCCAAAGGGGTGTATTCTGTCACCATTACACATGTCAAGTAATATATTATGCTAGGAGTTATTCCTACTGACTTCAATTTCAGTTGATTTCACCCTATCCAGTCATAGATAGGAAATTCTTCAGTATCAGAAATTGCAACTGATAGAGGTTCTTGGCTCAGCTTAAGGTATCTGTAGTTCCTCACTCATGATAAGTAAATATCAAATATAGATATCATAGTTGTACTTTTGATATTGTTTTCAATGCTATTTTTAAAGTATATTTCTTAGTGTGAGTAAATCTGGTGCTTAAAGATTAAGGGAACATTAAAGTGAAGTGTGTGCTTATAGTGAAGGTCTCTCATGTATACTACCAGTAAAAAAAAGTACAAAAAACAAAGGTAACCACCTAGAAAAAGAATTCTGAGCCCCGTCCAGCAAATCTGAACTTTGTGTTGTCTGAAAAGAAAAGGACTGAAGAATATCTGACTTATTAGTGCATCTGGAGTCCAACACTTGGATACATTATTTAAATATGGCTTTTTAGTTTTTAGTATAATTTTACTGAACTGTTCTTGTTGGGATTTTTTTCACATGTTAAAAGTTGAAATATGTCACCAAGCTTAAGTCATCTAATATTATTCTGTTGCTTTTCCCAGCAGAATTATCATTCATCAAGCAACATTTGCAGTGCCATATCAGGTTGAACAATGGTCAAGAAAAACTGGACCATGAGAAGGAAAGCTGTGGAGGCAATATCCAGACATCAGGGGTTCCACTACAGGGCAACTGAATTAAATTGTAAAGAAAACCAAAGCTTTGGAAGAGATATCCTTATGGGAATTGATGTCAAAAAGTCACTGTTCTTGCAGCCATGTAGTCAAATAGGCTTATCACAGCAGGTAAAGCTCTTCCAAAGGCATACGAGTTATCATAATTCTCCTCTTTTCCCCTTGGAAGGTGAGTTATTCTAGATGAAATTGCTTCAGTTTCAAATAAAATAAAATTTTTAAAAAAACAGTCCAATATTGTTTCAGAGTTTATAAAGCACTTTCTTAAATGCATCTTACATACCAGGTGAGGTAAATGTGGAGTTGTTTTACTGCTACAATTTCATGGGTTTAGAATTAGCATAAGGGGTTGGAATTATTCAAAGATGGAAGTCAGCATTAGTGCTGGAGCCTAATTAAGCTTACCTAAGCGGTTATACTCTCATTTTGCTTTTAGCATGGGAGAA
Source organism: Acridotheres tristis (assembly GCA_037013685.1). NCBI lineage: Eukaryota > Metazoa > Chordata > Aves > Passeriformes > Sturnidae > Acridotheres > Acridotheres tristis. The sequence goes on along the minus strand of CM072894.1, from coordinate 20,174,563 downwards.
ACATGATGCTTTGTTGTGTAATTAAGAACAGTAGGCCACTACACAATATTGGCAAAGGTGTTTTCCATAGTAAGAACTGCACAATGCCCTCTACCGCACAGCATTAATTGTTAGATGGAAGAGCTGTATTCTGAGTAGTGTAAGTGGTTTTGCATCAATCAGACAATAATTTTGTGTCTTATCACTATACATTTTTAATAATCCTGGGACTTCTATCTGTCAATAAAGGATAATCTGTAATAGACCTGAACAAATATTTAGACCCTACTATCTTTTTGTGTGTTTTCATCTCCCAGGTAAACAGAATCCTTAAACAGTATTGTCTTTGTTTACTCATTGCAATTTTAGTTTTGCAGTAGTGCTGGTCCCAAGACTAAAAAGTTGGATTTGCACAAAATGGTATTTTTTCTCTTTTTCTGAGTTTTCAGTTATTCTTGGATGATATTTTCCTGTTCTCCACAGCTATGAAAGCTAGAAACATGCACATTTTAAAATGAAAGGTGAGAGTCTCTTGTTATCGCTTGTGTCCAGCAGCTGGTGCTTCAAGTACAGCATTAAATAGTGCAAGACGTACGATAAAGCAGCAAGAGCTGGGTTAGTTTGGGAATATGGGTTATTGGTAGAGAATAACATTCAGAATTGGCTAAAAAAGAGACATTCAGTGTGGGATGGGATTTGATTTCTGTGAGGGTTTTCTAAAGCTGCTCTAAGGAGCTTGACAATGTCTGTTTCCAAATTATTTTTGTTGTTGTTAAAGCAAAAAGGCTGCAACAGAAAGGTAAAACTGATTTTCTTAAAAATGCTGTCAAAGGCGTGGAATTAACCTCCTAGCACACTAAAAATAAGAATATTTCATTTGTCTCTTTTCCTTTGTCATAAAGCATTTATTAACTATTTGCAACAACAGAAAATATAAGTGGTTGGAAAACTTTCATTTTTTAAGTTTGGGGAGTAGGAGGTTGAGTTTGTGTCTCTATGGACACTGCAAATTGTGAATTATGGGGGGACAGGGCAGAGTCAGTCTGCCAGGTCTACAAGGAAACAATTCGTGCTTATCAGAAGGCCGAAACAGAGCATGAGGGTAGTTTCAATTACAGTACACTGAAAGATGTATTTCCCAGCAAAATAACCTCAGGCATAAGAAGAGGAAAAAACCCTTTCCTTGGGCCATGTTCTAACCCTCCTTACATTGTGTTTACTGGGGAGTATCTAGGGATTGTCTAGGAATTTGTACAAAAATTAACTTGCTTGCTAATTTCTGCAGCTCTGTTTGCCTGTGCTCGTGGGGAATGCCATTTCAGCTGGACAAGGATGGGAAAAAGAAATGGTTAACCTTGCCTCCAATTGTGCTACTTAAAAGGTCAAATTTGTCAGTGAAGTTTAACCCTAACCTTGGCTTTTAAGCTGTATACATCCCTGTTCCCACCAATTCCTTCTTTCCTTTGACCTCAACTGTTTTTTGCAAAATATTTTATCAAGTGCCAAAAATAAATTTAAGCAGGTAACATCTGACTACTAGATGATGATTCAAGGTGTGCTAGTCACTCCTGTACGCCAACATTTAATTTCCTTTTTCCTGTACATCTTCATGCTGCAAAACACACTTAATATAATCTTTGAGATTCGTATAATCTCTGAGAAATAAAGGATGACTTGTATGCTTGAAGTCAGACATGTTTTTGAGCATTTTTCTGAAATGAATTTGAAAAAAAGCAAAAGTAGATCCAATATTCCTCATTTTTTGCCTTTAATTTCTTGCCTACAGTAATTAATTGAGGGAAAATTGTAGGGGCATTTAAAAACAGTTTAAACTTCTAGATGGTTGACTCATAAGCACAATTTAGTTTGTTATTTTGGTTTTTTTACTGTCGGGATTCATTCAGAGACATCCACTAGGGAGAAGAATCCTTTCTTAAATTTTGGTATGGTCTTTAGTTATACAGCAATATCTTAATCATCCCGGAAAATCTCATCTTCAAAATGAGCAATTTTTCCCAGCACCAAGCAATATATGTCACTTATGATTATCAGAAATGCTAAATTGACTTTAAAATAAATATTATCTAGAATTTGGAAGAATTTACAATTGCTTTAGTCAAATATTTTGAACAACTCCCTTTCATCAACAGGAGTGAGCTGTACTGTACTGGTCTATGAAACCTACAGATATCACCTTTCAGTCTAGATTGGACAAGATAACGCAGAATATTGCTAATTCAAAATCCCTCTCTTTCTTTCTTTTTCTTTTTGGTACAAAAAGGTACACTGACAAACTTTCATATGTTCATCTAGAAAAATGCATAAATTTATATTTTTTTTAACCTATCTAGTTTGCTGTCCACATTCTTATTAAACACGAACTACTCCATACAGCTGTGCCAGGAGCAAAATAGCCCATAGTATAACTCCTCCATAATGGAATCATTTAAAATCATGACTTATTCCAGGTCTAAGGCAATCGTACATTACTTTTAGCTGTTTCTGCTCTCCTTGACACAGGCATGGGAGTCAGGCACTTAAGATCCTACACCACAGCATTTCAACTGGAATAGTATACCTATAAGATATCTCTTCCTCTTAAATTTAAAGCTATTTCATTCATGAACTGATCTTGTTTTTCCTCAAGCCAGATGGATTACACAATGTCACGAAAGAGAGCAAATAACAAGCCAGTAATTTAGCCAATATGTCTACAAAAAAAATAAAACCGAAAACAAGATTGAAAGGGTTCTGTCCTAGATAGCAAACTTTCTGTCATAATAAATTTACTGTTCTGAATTACAAATTATTACAGAAGCATAAAGAATCTCAAAATAAGTACTTAAACTAAATAAACTTTTAGAGATACATATATGTTGTGAATTTCTGCAGTGAGACACTTCCATTTCATCTTCAAAGTCTTATGCTAAATGTAGAAGGAAGCCATTAATGTCCCATCATTTATAAATGATCTCTGCTTCTACATAATGCTTCAAAGCCATTTTTAAGCCATTTAAGCTTTTTCAATTTGCACTAAATATCTACCAAGAGATTATATTTTAGAATTTAGAGCAATATTTAAACTGATATGATAGACTTAATTTTAAATAAATTTTAGTATAAAAAATATCATTTCTCAAGATGTACAGCACTTGATTTCCCTCTTCTGATCACCCAGAGAGAAAACAGAAGCTTTAATGTAAAGTTCTTTGAGTTGTTCCTACGCTATTAACTTACAGGGTATCCAGAAGATGAACTACCATTGTGGCTTCAAAAGCTGTGGCTTGTGGCACACAAAACTGATTCTTGCTTTTAAACACATAAAAATAATTATATGAGAATTATTATTACAGAAAAAAATATTTTTGGTATTTTAAAAGAAAAAGGAGCAATTTTGTTTTTTTTCTTGCTTTTGAAGAAACGAAACTGATAACGATTTGGGAAAATAATCTGCCAGGGTCACCTATCATTCTTAAAGTGGTGGGTAGCTGGAAGGAAAAGCAGTTTATAAAATAAGGGTGCTTCGAAAAACTTCTGTGTGACAATGCTAATGGAGCAGAAATGGGAAATACAAGGTCAGAACCAAATCCTGCTGCAGGCAACATCCCAGTCACCTCTTGGCTACCCGTTTCTCATGCATCTTTTCTCACTACACATATTCTCCAATCTGAGAGAACTAACTTTGGGTTAGAAACCGCCTCATAGAGGCTAGTCTACCTTTTTCAGGCAAAATGGAAAACCAGGATTTTTTTCAGGCTAACTGTTAATACTCTAGCTTTTTTTGCTGTTGGGGCAGCAACAGCAAATTTGTAAGTCTGCACAGTGCCTCTGGCAACGACTACATTATACTAAATAAAAATGATGGAGAGAGGACTTCTGCTGAAAACCACTCTCTTCACCACACTGCCTGCTCTGGATCTTTTTCAGTACTTACCATAATAAAACAACCTTGGAGTGGGCACTATGTCAGGAGCCAAAGGGATAATGATGATGTGGCCATCAACAAGGAGTATTTTGCTGAGAGCCAAAACCCTTTCCAAATTGGTACTAAGTGAATCTCAAGTCGAAATTGTAATACAATTTTTATGACTGAGGGGAAACACTAGCCCAGCAACTCTTGACTTTATCATTATAATTTTATATTCAATTAATACCCATTTTAAAATACAATACAGTTTCCTTGGAAATATAAAGCAGAATTTCTGGCCTGTTTGATGGTGAATGAAGGGAGAAGGATGGAAACAGAGGTACTCATGGAGTTTCTCCATTTTTTTACCTGTTCACCAAGAAAATATATAGTCTGCTTCAGCACCACAAGCAGTTTTTCAATGAGTTGGCTAGAAGGACTTACAACAGTAATACTATTCTGCTGCTTAACAGTAAATATTATAATTTCACCTAAACATTAAACAAACCTTTAAAAATAAGTCATAAAAGAGCATACACAGAAACATATGATGATTTCTCACAGTCACATTGTATTGAGGGACAGACATGACCATAATGAATTATTTGTGTTCTGGAAGTATCTCTGTTCAAGGAGATCCCAATTTCCTGAAATAATTAGCTATTTTAGAATCTTAAAATATCTCAAGTTGGAAGAGACTCATAAAGATCACTGAGTCCACCTCCCTGCTCCTTGAAGGACTACCTAAACTACAGAACTGAGAGCATTGTCCAGATATTCTTTGAATTCTGAGAGGCTCGATGCCATGATGGCTTCCCTGGAGAGCCTGTTCCAGTGGCCAACAGCCATCCCTGAAGGACCCGTTCCTAATGCCCAACCTGAGCTTCCCCTGATGGGACTTCACTCCATTGCCTCGTGTCCTGCTGCTGCTCACCAGAGAGGAGAGCAGCATCTCCCCATCCACTGCTGCCCTTGAGGGCGTTGTCAACTGCAATGAGGTCACTCCTGAGCCTTCTCCTTTCCAGGCTCAACAAACAAGTGACCTCAGCTGCTCCTCCTAATTCTTGCCCTCAAAACTTTTCACCATCTTGGTCATCCTCCTCTGGACATGCTCTAATATTTTGATGTCCTTTTTGTGGCACCCAAAACTGCACACAGTGCAGAGCAGAGCAGGACAATCCCTCCCTTGCTCAGCTGGCAATGCTGTGCCTGATGCCCCCCAGGACACAGTTGGCCCTTCTGGCTGCCAAGGGACACTGCTGACTCCTATCAACTTGCCATCAACCCAAACTGCAGATGCAGGGCTGGTCTCCAGCCTCTCATCCCTGTATTTATGAATATAAACAGGATTTCCTCATCCCAGGTGGAGAAATGTCCACTTGGTCTAGTTAATTTTCATATGGTGGGCAATTGCTCAGCTCTCTAGTCTACCCAGATCTCTGTGTAAGTCCTCTCTACTCTCAAGAAAGACCATGGCACATCCTAGTTTGGTATTAGAGGAAAACTTACTTTTTGCATGTTTGATTCCTGAATCCAGAAAATTTATAAAAATATTAAAGAGCACTGAACTAAAATTGAGTCCTGATAATTTGATTAATACGTCATTCAATCTTATCTGTGGTTGTATATAATTACAATTCAACAAAACCCAGAAAATTCAGATTATTTTTTGCCTTTTCCATGACTGGCCAAAGTACAGTCATTTCTTCTTTCTGTATGCTTTGGAAGTAGTGTTCTGCCACCTTTGAATGAACTTAAGAGACACTTCAATCAATGTGGGCAAAGGTGTCTGAGCATGGCCCTCACGATACAGGATTCAGACTGGTTACCAGCATTTGTTGGGGTTTTTTGCCAGACACTACATTTGCAGTGGCACTGCCAGAACATTTCATTGTTGTCTCTCATTCCCTTCAAGTTACAATCCTTCTCCCATCGTCGGAAAAGATGTTGAGTATCCTAATAGCACAAAGAGATTTAACAATCTCTTCCTCCAGGTCCTCCTCTGATACCTTGAATACTGTATTCACTGAAAATGATCACAACAGATCATGAATGCACTAAGGAAAATAATTCTAAAATCTAAAAAACCCTTGATGCTGTTAATATTGAGCATTTACCAAGAGCTCTACGGGTTTGATGGCAATAGCAAAATGCAATAGCATTGAGGTAAAGTCAAGGCCACCATGTTTTCACAAGAATCTGGGAAAAGCAGTGTTCAAAAGATTCCCCAATTCAAATATTTGTGATTTTGTTCCCTCATCACAGTTGCTTTTTGCTACCCGTGACTCTCAGTTGCCCATATGGTTTTGCAGTATCTAACATATTAGAGTGATGACTTCAAATTTTATTAAGGTTTTCCAATCATTTTCTGGTTTCCTGATGAATTAACCTGACAGAAACACTTTTAAACAGATATTATAATAATGAGCATTGAATATCCATTTGAATTGTTGTGCATGAGTACTGAATTGGGTACCACAAAAATATAATTTATTATTGCTGGTAGAGGCTTTTCTGCAGTAAATAGTTGCTACCTGAAAATTAATTTAATTTTTTATTAGTAAAAGCTGATGGGGAACAATATAAAAACTGTAGACTCCTCAATTCTGTAAAATCTTTGGCATAAAGAAATGGAATAGGGTTTTTAAAGTTTACTTATTTTCTCTTACTTGCCATTTTTGAGTGAGATTTTTGGGTTTATCTATCTTATACAAATATTTTTTAAGCCAATGATTTGATAATTTTTTATGCCTTGGATAGATATGGTGCATAAAGTCATCTCTTTCTTTATATAATTAATCTTCTTTGGATATATAAACTAAATAATTTCATATATATTGCAAAATTAGAACTGATGACTATACATCTGAAGTCTTGTTTTGCTACAGATTGATGAACTCCATTTTTGCAGCATCTTGGAATCTAGGAATCAAAAAATCCCATTTGGAAATGGTTTACATCTGTACAACTGAAAATCCTGCATCCTGAATAGCAGCCTCAGATTAACATTAGACATTGTTAAATCTCTTTCAAAATATATCATGAACAGTAAAACAGAACATTTCTATAAAACAATTTATATAGAGCTGCTAATCTAAATACAAATGCTGTGCTTCAAAAGCTCAGATCAGTTGGAAAATGTTCTCTCTAAAGAATTTGAAAATTAAAATGTCTGCATGTTGAAACACATCTTAATTTAAAATGCCTAAAAGTAAGTAGCAATCATCTTATTTTTCTGTGTGACACAATTATGGAATAACAAGGAGGAACATTTTTGAAGTATATTTAACAAGTAGCTTGTTTCAGCCTGGATATTAGCTTGATTTACCATCTGCAGAATTACCAATAACATGATGCATTTATTACCCGTAAAAGCTATTAGCAGGTCATTTTGTTCAGTTCATCATATGTGTCTTGAGACACAATCTGGCGTCTAACAGATTTTCATACATTGATGTCACAGAGAATCAGACTGTTCTTTAATTGATTGTTTCTTGCTAGACTACTTTGATTAAAACAGGTTGTGCTATTTGCTTTTAGTTCTACATTTCTCTACTTTAAATGCATGCCCAGGAAAGCCAGAAATTATTCTCATTTCCCTAGATTTGTCTGTCTCAATGTGTGTGTGATAATCCTTGTAATCAAGCTGTTTAAAAACTGTTCCAGTTATTCTAAACCCATTACTCCCTTCCCAATTAATACAATCAACACAATGTTTTAAAAGCTATTCATCTTTCCAGGCCAAATTGTTACAGGAATTTTACATCTTAAGCCTTGGAGAAATGAGTGCATACAGAGGAATGACATCTGAAGAAAGTGATTTTTTTCTCTTTAATTTACTGAGGGCAGGCTCGTAAGATGGGCTATTGCAGTAGGAAAAGAGGCAACTGTTCTAAATAAAAGGATGCACCAGAATATCTGTAGACATGTTGCTTGGTGCTTAATTTGAAAGTACTGATTCATCTATCCTTCAAAGGCCAGATCTGTGCTCTATGGGGAATAGAAGATATATTACGTGGTTTATAATTTTACTTCTTCCAGAATCCAAAATCTGAAATAGGACTGGATGTACCAAGGAAATAAAAATGAAAATAAATGAAAATAAATGAATGCTGGTTTTAAGTTTATCAGATGCATAATTCTACCAATAATATTATGGTTAAAAAATTTGATTTATTATTTGAACTGTGAACTTACTTTTTCATTTGGTGATCATTCTCAGCTGATTTAAATTGGTATAATTACCTAGCAATTAATGGATTTATTTCATCTTACATTGCCTAAGGATTCTTATTTATATTAAACTCTATTAGTTATTTATGCTCATTATATGTAAAAAAATCACTCCATGCAAAAACTGTATTCATGTCCACCATGGAGTGGTGCATAAAACTTGTGCAAATTCCTTTTGCTTTAAGATACAGTTTATCCTGCATGGTATTTTTTTCATGCTGTATCACTTTTGTTGTATGTAATTATTCTGGATGTTGGTACCCATTATAAATTGTCTACAAATGTAAAGGGTACAATTACCTGCAGTAGTGTGGATCATCTGTAAAGCTGAGCTCTCAAACACAGTGATTTCTTCACTTGCTTGCACAGTTTGTTGGCTCTTTTATATGTGATGAATACAGAAAAATATAAAAAGTATTACAGAAGTTAAAATAATTTCTTGGACACCTTTTATATTGCTAAAATTATTGATTGTAATGTGAAATAGAATTTTCTATGTTCATTTTTATGTACTAAATATAATAATCTGTCCAGAGACAGATGCAACAGTATTTATGGCTATGTGACATAAATCACCTAAAAAGAGAAGAATTAAAAGAAAATCAAACCGAGAGAGAGGGAGAAAGGGAGAAAGGAAGAGAGGGAGAGAGGGGGAGGGGCAAAACCTGCATCCTGATGAGTTGCACTTTCCCCCATCACAGATACAAAGTCAATACTCTGTTTCCCTTAAGGTACGATTCAATTCCTAAATAAAGTTACAGTAATACTAGAACTCTTTACATTTCTTTAATCATGATTGTGTGGACACAGAGGGACTACAAAAAAGCCTAATGTGTCAGCTAATTCATTTGCATTTTCAGATTTGCTCCATAAATAAACAGAAGACACCATGGCTGGTAAGAGGCCACATCTAAGTTTAGTTGTATCTTACACTCTAGTTGAAGAGAAAGGAAACTAGCCATATGTGATGGGAAAAATAAACTCAGAAAATACAGGTATCTATCAAGGCCTTAAACCATTCTGCTTTCTCTCCCCAAAATGACATTAGAGAATTACATCTGTACCACCAAGTTAGCACCTCACTTGGCTTTCTATTAAAAGGTAGGTGTACACTGTGGCTCAACGTACCTGTCCCAGCAATGACAGCACAGTCTAGGGAACCTTTACTCTCACCAGCTATTTAGCACAAATATTCAGAAGAGGTAACCTATTCCAGGAATATTTCATTCCATACCAACCTTTTAGAGACTTCTTGAAGAAAAACTTACTTAACTCAGCTATTCAGGCAGGTACATAACATTACTACTTTTCAGAAAATGCCTTGGAGAAGACCAAAGGAATGAGCCACGGAGATTGCGCACCAGTGATTTACTTTGACAGGACAGGATGTAATGGCAGGAGGGAAAAAAACAAGCAGAGAAAAGAGTGATAGTGATAAAAGGCATAAGATCCTTTGGAAAAGGAGGCATTTTCAAATGCAGAGGGAGAGTAACAAAGAAATACTGCAAAAAAGTCAGATGGATGTATGACAGGACCCAAAGTGAAAACACTGTATACAAAAAGAGAGGTGGGGAAAGTAGACAAGCAGTCAGCACAGGACAGAGAAAATGCAGCCAAAACTGTCACTGCTTTTCCAAATGCTGAAGATCCTTGCTTTGACAATTTCCTAAATGCTTTCTTTCCAGAAGTCCCTATAGAGAAAGGGTGTCTTCCAAAGGAGAGGGAAAGCTATCCCCTTGGCTCTCAGTGATTACTGGTCTCTGTTTTCAGAACGGTGACTTGCTTCAGTGCGGTCTTACTCATTCTCCCACCTCATTTAAAGACTTTTTTTTTTGACTGCTTCTCTGCCTCCTCCTCACCACTGGAGAATCTTAACTTTCCCAATCTCATTTCTACTTTGGTACCTTAGCCAGCAGAGAAATTTGACAGAGGAAATAAAACACAAATTGTTGCATTTCCAATAATAATTCCAGTTCCCATGACTGTTCTGATTATCTTAACAAATTGAAAGGTGGGCCTCTTGGAATAAAATTCCCAAATTTAAGTCCAAAGTTTTTTGCATTACTGAGCTCTAAATTCTGAAAATATCTACATCTTCTGTCACATAGAGGGGTGGAGTTCCTATTACTCTTAGGACTGCATTTGTGCAAAAGATGGCAGGTAAAGACCACATGATGCCCTCTTTATTGAGAAGCATTTAATTTCTATTTAAGATGCATTAAGAAGCAGGACTATGTTCTTGCACTCTTTTTTACTCTTCCCCCCGTCCCCTCCTCCCCCTCCATTTTTCTTCTTTCTTGCCTCTGGTTTACAATGTAATTTTTCTTCCTGTAAATGGTTCTGAATAAAAATACCAATGACAACCCTCTATACTCTACAGCAAAGGAAAAATAATTCAAAATATTATCAATTAATATAGACATACGCTTTTGTCTTTTATTTTGGTTATAAGTCCATTTAAACCTCCAAAATGGGAAATTACTACTTCTTTATTACCCTACTGCTAGAAAATAAGATCTAAAAGAAATTAAATCTTACAGATGTGAGATATCTGCAAGTCTCTCAAAGACAAAAAATATTTTACAGTCTGTCTATGATTAGAAAATAACTTCACTAATTAATGGCATGCAACCATCTCTGGTGAAGACCTTGTCAGTCATTCAAAGCAGACATACATCATGTCAATTCTATTTTGTGAGTGATGGTGGGGAATACTATGAGCAACAAATCTTTCTCAAACTACAAAGAAAATGCAGATACAGAGACTGTAGTTGCAAGAGAATGGAAAGTTGCAACGATACAAGAAAGCAAGGCCACATCTCTTGGAAAAAGTGCTCAGAGCTTTCAGCAACCAGAAACTGCCGGACCCCACTCTTGCTTCTAAGTTAAACCGAGAACCTCGAGAACACACTTTCTGAGAGTTTCACTCGGCACATACTCAGAGGAAAGAGTGCCACCTACTGAGAGCAGGCATTGAAACATGGCTTGTTCTTCCTGATTTAACACATTCTCCCTCTTTTCTTCCTAACAGGTAAAAAGTCATGACCATGCTTTAATATTCCAGTCTAGATCTATATGTATGTTTCTTGGATGTTCAAATTAAAAAGAAAAAATAATCTCATACAGAGTAAAAAATTTACATTCAAAGACCCCAACAAGCCAATATGACTTTGGACAACAGGGTTAATCACAGTACTGACAAGAAAATTTCTGGTGGGTTTAGTCTCCTAGTCAGCAGTAGGATACAAGCTGAGGCAAAAAAAAAAAAAAAAAAAAAAACTGAGGAGAAGGGAAGGAATTATTTTTTTGAGGAAAGGAGACAAAAAGAACTGACTCATCTAGCAAAATATGTATTCCTTAAATTTCTGAGAGCAGTTATATTGTAAACATCACTGAGCTTGTTTTTACAATTGTAGTCTCTGTTCACTTTTCCCTGTTTTACATACCATTGCATCACCACTGGCAAAAGTGACATATGAGCAGAATGTTTTATATGGAATTAAGCTGCACAGAAATAATGGCACAGAGTAGATGGCCCATACTACCAATTGCTGGCAATGTGCTTGACTGCACTCAACAATATTATCTGGTTCATGAATACAGATCAACCACTTCTGCTGCTTTTAAAAAATATTATGCTATTGCAAGAAAAAAAATATTGTTTCAGGCATACAAAATATTTATGGGACAATTCAGCATCACTGCAAAGTGCAGAATAGGGTAGGAAGGAAAGGCACAGGGGAGAGAACAATTTTGGAAGAAGAATGTACCAGAGATAAGAGCCACAGTGCTGCTTACTCCTGCAAAGCTGCAGCCTCTGTGTGCCCTGCACGCTCGCCGGCAGCAGGTCAAGGGGCAGAGCCTTCACATGCTAACATAAGGAAAATCAATTTCAGCCCTCAGCGGACTCAACGACTGGAACAAAAGGCAACCCAAGCAATTGCTCTATGGCACTTCACATACTCCTGGCATGGTGCAGGCAGCCCACTCCCAAACCCTGTGCTGGTTCTAGAGCAGCCTGAGAAAAAATACAGACCTCTGTGAAGTCTCTGGCCTCACAAACGCACACAGATAAGATTTTGGATTCAAAGTTCTTTATGAAGAAGTACCACCAGCTCTCTGCACCTAAAATGATTCTTTGGCCAAAGGCCTAGACTTTACACCTAAATTAAAGGCTAATTGTTTATTTAACATTTAAGTACGTGCTACACAAGACCAATCTTTCTGTACCTCTTTGTTTTGTGGAAGGAAAATTCTTGTCAGCCCTCCTAATAGCTACAAAACTGCAAAGGACTGCCTCTTTTCTATTATTACTTCTTAAGCTCTAGCAATCAATGACCCCAAGTTAAAAGCAGAATGTAGAAGGGCAAAAAAATTGGAACAAGTAGAAGAACAGCTCTTGTCATGGAGAATTTACTAGCAGATATCTCTGATTTTCTAGCTTTCCTAAAATAATTTCGACTCACCTCAAACTCTCAGATAATTTGTGTGCAGGTTGTTATAATTGTTACAGAAAACGTTCTTGAGCCTTATTGAGTGTTAGAGAAACTCTTCAAGGACAATTCACTCAGCATTATCCACCAAAATCAACAAATCAAATTCTGACATTTAGTCATGAAACCAAGCAGACTAATTGGATAAACTTTCTGGGTTGATACCAAAGAATTGCTGTTTGAAATAGCAAATCATAGACCTGTCCACTCACACTGTGCTCCTTGGTGGGAGAGGCAGTGCCATGCTCCAGCTCTTCTCTGGAGTGTGAGGGTGCCACCTTCCCGGCAAGGGTGCAGGGAGCTGGCCCGACTGCTGGATCCGCACTGCGCCAGCGACACTTGCTGTGGTCTGCCTGAAAGACTGACTCATCCTTCATAATACATCATGTGTTATTTGCTTGAATGTGGTACAGCTATGTTTATGCAAAAATAAAGAAACTGGATAATGACTCCTTACGATAACATATGAAGTCTAAATTATTTTGGAGGAGCAGAGTTAAATGCAAGCTGCTTGTTTACTGTCATAATTAAGAAAAGTATTTGAACACCCAGCTAACATCATGCACTGTTAAAGGTCTGTAGATCATCTGCAGAAGAAAATGTCACACTTTTTACATTACCAGCTTCAGCAGAAGTGTTTAATCTCTGAACATTCAAGCTATCTGCTTCAAAATGCCAGAGATTTGTATTTATTTTTCCACATGCACAGTAGTCCTACTGCCTCCAGTAGGACCTGCCAGACACTGTCCACTAGCTCCCTAACAAGGCCCTCCGTGGGATAGGGAAGACTGCAGTGGCTCTCATCAAATCAGGGTGACAGACTAATCACACTGGGAGCACCGCGTATGAGAGAGCAGAAATGGGGGGAACATCCCCTGCATGTTTTTTGCCTCCATTAGAGCAGTTTAAAGGAAATGCTGTGTCAGTGGGTTTGATGCATCCAGGGACTGAATGTAAACAACATGGTACAACTCCAGAAACTGCCATCATAAAATATTTTAAGAGGCAGAGTAGAGTAAAATAAAATAAAAATGTCTTTTTATGTGATATCTCAGAGTAATTCAGGATTTATGGTACCTTAACCTTTAGAATCCAAAATATTAAGCTATGTTTCTTAGAGATAATAACTCGGTTGTCCCTCACTTATGTGTCTTAGATAAAAGCCTACTGCCACAGAATCCATGAATGCTCAAATACCCTTGCGGGCCTTTAGTAGTAAATCTTATGGAATAGCTTATGGCCAATGTAATGGCCCACAGTAGCCTGCGAATATCATGAATTCTAATAATACTTACATCAGTAGAAACATGAAGTAATGTCTCCATTGTAATTAAATGATGTATTTAGAGCAGTGCACTAAATGGTCCCCTAGTGTGTTGGTGATATATTCTAATAGTCTTCTCTTTACAGCCCCCACATGGTAATATTCATGCTTTATTCTGGAGGGCTTTGCTTCTTACTGAACATTTGAATTGCAACATTAAGTGGTAAAGTGGATTACAGCAGACGTCCATGAATATGGATTCAGATCAAGAATCTAAGTGCTTAAAAAAATAAAATGTTACTATTTAAACAGAATGATTACCAAAACATTTTGATATGGAGGGATGTCACGAGTTTCTTTCTTCCTTTTTTTTTTTTAATACACACCCTGGACCCAGCTCAAATCTGCTGCAATTAAATACTGAGCATGTGGAGACATCTGAGTTTAATTCACCTAAATAATTTGCACTGCAGTTATGGAATTTAATTTTGGTTATTTAAGATATAAATTTGTTTTAATAATTATGTTACTACTGTATTTTAAATGCAATTCTGGAAAAAAATCAGACTACACTACATTGTCAGCCCATAAGACTGCTGCTGACAGTAAATGGTTCACATTTATAAAAGGAGCCTCTGCTGCTTTAGAGAGAGAAAAAAGTCTCTTTTCTCCTGATTAGGTAGCAACAAAAATGTTCATTTATGTATTTCTACCCTTTATTTTCCCAGTAAATCAGCCAATAATATAACAGCTGGAGGTACTAAGGGCCTGAGGCAAAGCTAAGGGCACTTCAATATATCCAGGCATGGCCAGAAATTGTGGAATATTACAAAGCATATTACAGTGCAGGTAAAACTATGGCTGACATCTTATTATGAAGCAATATTTTATATTATTTTTAAAGAAAAGCTGATTTTAGCATTTGAAAAAAAATTAGAATAAAACCATCTCTACCAATAAGAAGTTTTAATAAAAGGTTCTGTTCATTCACTGTGTCTCAGCTTTTCCAATAATTACTTGTGAAATACTGTTTCCTTCTGGCACTGGTATAAACAAGCAACATTTTCAGCATACTGCTCCAGATAAATTCTCGAGGAATTCATGCATATGGCATGTAGGTTTTCATGTGATTAAGCATCAGTTACCCATGCATACCATTATTTGTCTCTACTTAATTCTGCTGATATTTTTTTATGTGGTGCTTTCTGGAATAACTGGTATTCATGTGGGAAAACTGGAGTTTTTTGTTAGGTGGTTTTGGGTTGGAGTTTCTTCTGTTTGTTTGTCTACTTCAGGGCCAGTAACTAAATCATCAGTGTAGTTATAATGGCTCCCAGGTTTTGGAAATGAAAGAGTTCTGTAGTTAGAGATTCTAAAGAAGGTCATGTATTTTGCCTTAGCATAGAGAACAGTCATTCAGTTGGAAACATGCCTAGGATGCCCAGCCATTAGCACAAACTATTTGGCTAAAGATTTCCTTGCTGGATGGTATATTCATGGTCACCTTCACTTCAGACTTTGGAAAGACCAGTTTGACCTTAAACTTCCAGAAACAGATCATCCACATCTAGATTTTGCCACTGTAGGGCAAGCTGCTGAATGAAGCAACTGTTGTACGTCAAAAATGCTTTAACCTTTAGAAAATAATAGCTTGAGTTTCCAAAGGGCATACATTCAGAAAAGCTGCAATCCTTCCTGCTCTAGCCCTAAATTTTACCTATTCCTAGAAGTGATAATTTTTAAGGTTTAAAAGTATGCTCTTCACATTTCTCTCAGATGCCTATGCCCTGGCACTTTCTGCCTAAAGTAGAGGTGCCAAGATGCAGTGTTCTGACAGTGTTCCTGAATGACTCCTGAGCTGCTGACAGCAGAAGGTTTTTGTTTAAAAAAAAGCTGATCTCATGAACACATTTTTTTTTTTAATTTTGTAACCATAAAAGATGTGGATGAGATATAAAATTTACCTTGTTAATGCAGATTATTTTGAACATCTTTAACAGCTACACTTACTCTTCTAGCTGAAGATCTTGGTCAGTAGGGTGATGGAGCCCACACAAAGCCAGCTAGGGAAGGAGTAAAATTCATGCAAAGGCAGAAAATGTGGATGATTTGTCCTGCTCTGAGCAGTCTGCCTAAAGGCCATTTTGAGAAAGTGGTTTTTCACTTACCAGAGCTCCAGATACTTCATATCCCTCAGCAGGAGAGGATGTTGCCACCTGATCATAGTGGGCAACGCAAAAAATAGGTTTTGACTTCAGACTTATTTTAATTTTGTTAGAGTACTTCAAAGAAGACAGATGAGAGAAAGATCACTTTGATCAAGGCAGATAATTGTCTTCTTGCTTATTACCTCGAGAAAGGTCATTCAGTTTGGCTACAAACAAAACAATGTTTTAAACCATTTGGCCCCAGAGGCTCTATGTAAAGATACTAAGGAGAATTCCTTAAGATGAACTGGAGGCTGAAGTCTGGATAACAGACTCACAAAAAAGGTCTAAATCTCATATCAAAGATCAAAAAAATCTTTCAAACTCCACAACTGAGATTCCTGGCAGAGGATGAATCTGAACTTCAGCCACATTATACTGGGGCAGAAGACCCTGTTTTCTCTGGCTTCCAAGTATAGGGGAAATGAATTCACTACCTTGAGATTAAGTACCCTCAATGGTATTCCTAGGGTAATTGCAATTAGGCACTGCAAAGGGAAGTTTGCCTACCTAGGAGATAAGGTATTTTATGGGGTTAGTGCAAGACAGTGAAATTACATATTAAATATATTTTAATATACCTAATTGAAATGTAACTAAGGTAAACATAAAAAATCGTAGCAGTCTATTAATTTTTAATTCCTTTTTGAGTCAGATATCAGGAGAGAAGTAGTACCACTATAACTCTTTGCCACAGTAAAAAATACACAAACAATTATCCTGATTTCATTCAAGTATAAAAAATACTGATGTTCATTAGTTGCTTTCCAAGCCTTATCTGATCAGCCAACCATAGGTCCTGTTTAGATCTTCGCAACAGAGGAGGAAACAAACTAATTATTGCTTGATTTCTCAATAGATTAGTACACCAAAAATTATTTCCTTGATCGCCAAGTAATATTTAAAGGAGTTCTTAAAAAGTATTTTTCTAGATTTTATTCTCACATTTGCACAATTCAGATAGTTCATTTTTTGACAGTTCCGAGAAAAGTAAAAAGTACCCACATACATAGCATGTGTACCCACATACATAGCAGAAGATGACGTACAAAGTAGTCTAAAAACAGGAAAGAAAATGCAAACCAGGCTTGAAGAAATAGCAAGTTCAAATACCAGCTGAACTGACATTTTAGTATAGAAGAACTACTGTCATAAAACAGCTAGAAAATTCCCACCTAAAGCCATAAAAAGTCTCTTTAATTTCATTCTTTGTTTTCAGAAATTTTTTAGTGCTATAATATTTTAGGCATTAAATGTGAAATACAGCTGTGCCATCAAGCTTAGGAATCAGCCCTCAAGTCCATGCACTACAACTGCTAAAAAAACATGATTCATCTTCAGGAGAACTTCTGAGATGCTTTATTAGAACATCAAATAATGCATGTGGGCTGGAATTTACATTTACTTAGTTTTTATATTATTTATACTATTCTCACCTTTGCTACCAAGCATGGTGGAGGATGCACGAGAAGCAAAAAATGCTACCATTTGTGCTATTTCTTCCTCACTTTTAAATGATGATAAAGTAATCACAAAGCATAACCACTCTCAAACTGCAGAAGCTTGACCCAGTCAATAGTCAAAGATGACAGCTGGAAGGTAGGACAGTTTAGCAATCTGATTTAGGAAGAGAGCAAAGGCTGCTGAAATCTCTAGTGAAGGACACGGGTGGATGCAGAGTATTTGGGACTAGTGGTTATGGGAGTGAATCTCAAGCACAGTTTTTGGAAGAGCTGAAGTTCTACACCAGCAATAGAGAGCTTAAAAGACTACTAGAGTGCATTTCTTAAAAAATCATTTCCAAGATGCCAAATTTCTGTTTTCCAAGCTGCAACTAGTTTGACAATTTTTTCAGGTTTTCTGGTATAAAAATTGTTACTTTATATCTTTATATTCTGACAGACACCAAGTATAGGTTCCAAATGGCTATCAATACACAAGTCATCTGAGGGTGGATATTAGGAGTCCTTAATTAATATTAAGCTACTCATTGATATGATATACCTTAGGACAGTAAATAAGAAGCGTCTAGCCTTGAACTATGATTTTTCAAGAAGCATTACTATTAGTTACTTATTACTTGTAATTAACTGTATTCATCACAACACTTCATAGAGGTAGCCAATTATCAGCAAGACTATTTATACACACACAGAAGCAGAAGTGATGTGTTCTACATCTAAGGACACTCACTGTGAGTTAACGACATAGGAAGAAATTGGACTCCAGTACCCCAATTCCCATTTCTTATGTCCTGTCTACAGTTTCCTGTATCTTGGCTCTCTGTAAGCTGGATCTTGAGAGAGATTTTGCTAATATGCATTTGTCTAAGTAAAATTTTAATTTACTGTTTTTCTCCTTAAGAAGCATTTGTTAATGCATGTTAATTAAAGAAAATCTGTAGAGACCTCTAATCTCTAAATAGTGACAGAAACAAAGAGAATTATTTCTAGCTGCTGCAACTTCTGGCCATGGGCACTGCTGCCTCGGGAACATCTCTGGAGGTATATAAAAGACCAAAATCTGTAAAATGGCTTAGAAAAAGACACAGTGTGTCACTAATTGTATCAAAATAACATCTTTTTTATGTTTTTAAGCAAACAGTAGCTATTGCTCAAGGTTTATACTCAGATCCGACAATTATTTACACTAAACACTCAGGATGACCATTTTTAGAAGGCCAAGAAGCCTTCTGCAGCTGGAGGACCAACTTCTCACCCCCTGTGTGTATATTTCTCTTTATCATTTCCCCAGCAAAAGAGGACAGCAAAATTTAGCAGGTAATCAAGGTACAGAAGTAAATGATGACCGACATCTTAAAAACGAAATGCTTGTCATTTCTTATCTGTATGAAAAAGGCATTTAAAATTTTCCCTGACACTGCTCTTAGGGCAGTCCTATTGTGCAGAGGTCCTCATCAAAGTAAACTAACATCATCCAGCTTTTCTGAACATTGTGTGCCATGATGTTTGCACACACTTTCCCTACACCATGAAAAGTAGATATTTTCACTTCTGTTTTTACACATATTCATATTTTTCATACTTGTTGATTTTTGGGAGCATGCCTTCAAAATCTTTCAGGAGCAAAACAGCAGTAAGAGCCAAATTCTCAAAAGTAAGGAGAAAAAGGTAAAGGTGGTTTCTGTGTCCCAGTTTTTGCTGAGCATCAAAAGTTGTTTTAAATTTAATTTGTAAGGTCTTGTATACATATTAATAGTAATTAACCAATTAGTAGCACTGTGCTGGCTGCAGAATAAACAAATAAAAACATACACTGGAAGGTAAAACCAATCCCAGATCTTCTGACATCATGTAACCCAAAACAGAAACTCAGCCCCACACAGCTGCTCGCTCACTCTCCCACCAGAGGAATCAGGAAGACAATCAGAAAGGTAAAAGTGAGAGAACTCATGGGTTGAGGTACAGGCAGTTCAGCAGGTAAAGGAAAAGCTGTGCACACAAACAAAGCCAACACGGCACTCACCTGGGAACAGCAGTTCCCATGGCAGGCTGCTCAGCCATCTCCAGGACAGCCAGGGCTCCACCACACACAATGGTCACTTGGGAAGACAAATGCCATGATCCCACTTGTCCCCCCTTTCCTCCTTCTTTCCCCTCTATATGCTGGGCATGATGCCATGTGGTCTGGAATGTCCCTTTGGTCAGCTGGGGTCCCCTGTCCCAGCTGTGTCTCCCAGGCACCCCCAGCCCCTCTCCAGTGTGGCTGTACAAGGAGCAGAAAGGCCTTGGCTCAGGGTAAGCCCTGCTCAGCAATAACAAAACATCTCTGCATTATCAACCCTGTGCTCAGCACAAATCCAGACACAGCCCCCTACCAGCCACTGTGCAGAAAATTAGCTCTGCCCCAGCCAAAATAAGTACATCCTCATGGCCTGACTTCCCCAAGTGAATAGCATTTGTAAATCCAAGGAGTCATTTGTTATATAAAAACATATTTAGATTTTCCTTACTGCTTTTTGGAGCTTAATAGAAAGATATTTCATAACATGAGAAGTAAAACAACTTTTAAAAATTTTAAAATTATAGAAAGCAATATCCAGTGAACCAGGAAAACCTTTCAAATGTAACACCAAACAAAAAAGTAGAGGCTCAGTGATGGATTTATCAGTGATGAGGTATATCAAAACTAAGCTATAAATGAGATTTGCATTTAGTTTTTCCATAAATGTGCACTGTTGTTGCACACATTATACTTTTTAAAAAAAAATTTATTTAATTAAACATTATCTGGGAAAAAGTAGTAAGAAAGAGAATTTAGCAGGCTTATGTGATATTTTGTTCTTCATATCCAAACTGAGATAAAGGCCCTGACTTGGTGTTCAAGTAGAAAAGGAAAAGAAAATGTTGCTATCACATCCTGTAAGCTTTTAGACTTCACTGACGTGGAAAAACGATACCATTAAGTTTGTCAAAGTTTTTTCTTGATGTCCCAGACTGTAATATCAGCAGTCTGAAGAATCAGGGTTGTGGTGCATTGGTGGAGCAAAATTAGCTTGGCTAAGTGTGCTCTGTGGTGGCTATAACCCGTTCAATTAAATATTTTCTCTGACAAAAGTCACAATCGCGTAAAATCATGTGTGTTATGTGTGTGTATGTTTGCATATATGCACTTTATAGGTCTACCACAATTTATCAGATATTATCTCTCAAAAATCATAGTTTCTTTACAAATATTTGCAGTGTTGATGATAGTTTGACCCAGTTCAGAATCATACGGGCATGTGGGATACCTATATAATTACTAGTGTGTATTTTTCTCCATGGTGATAATGAGTCTAGTAGTTCAGACATGTGCTTACAACTATATGCCTCCTGTATATTTATCCCACAGTTCCCTTGTGCATCTGTTATTTATTTAAGTATCTTTTTACTGTTTGCTTTAGATATATTTATGCTGCTGAGCATCTTTTCCATTAAAAACCATATAGAGGAAAATGTAATGTAGCAAGAAATACTAGCACATTAGGTAGTGCAACAAGGGACTGAAGCACATTTCATCAAGAGTAAAGTGTTGAACGTTGTATAAGGTATAAAAATAGAATGAGCTGGTAAGTCTGACTTTCTCATACTGTGTATTCCAATAGGCAATTTGTATATATAATCCATTAGGATGTAGGAGCCTAACGCTGAAGTAGCTAAGTCAATTCATTTTTTCAATAACAAGGCAATTATTTCACAGCAAATCACCACAGATTTAAAGCATTAATTGAGAACTATTTCTATATAAATAGAGTAAAAACTAAATGAGGCTAGCTTTACAATGATCTGTGCAAAGAAAATATATATATTTGGATAAGCACTGAATAAGAGGCAAGGTCTCTCAAGTGCAGAGGTTTTAGTCTTTGAAGTAAAAAGTTCAGCAATGCATCTAAACACAACAAATGCAAAGCTTTATATACACCTTTTAAATTAGTTTTGTTTTCATTTCTAAATATCTATTTTGTTGCTAATTTAATAAAGTAGTTGGAATTTAGGGTATAAAACTCAGAATTGCTTAGTGTAGGATGAGGGGGCAGTTAAAGGTCATTTCATTAGAGGTGAAAGACAGAAAAAAATTGCAGAAAAAGTATGTTGAAAATCTTTTTTCTGCCGTTTCAATTTCAATCTGACAGGGACTTGGCAGCTAACAGCAAAATCTGGGGAAGCCATGAACAAGGTTCAAAGCTGATTTTTAAACGATAGCAAGCAGAAAAAAGAAACGTGGAAAATAGACTCTTACTCTTTTTTTCCTCCTGTACTAGATTAGGACAAACATAACATATCAGGGAAGGTTTTGAAGACTGAACAGTCCTACACTTACCATTGATCAATACTAAAAGTATTGTTTTCCTGAAAGAAACAAATGACACTATTACATATACCCAAACATTGTTTACCTATCGAACAGTGAGAAAATGGGAATGTGTTTAAGTGCTTTTGAACATATGGACACTCACATACACAGCAACGTGTCAGAGAATAGGCCAGTGCAGATTAAGCTGGTGATCAGAAGAACTATGAATCAACACATTCTACAGCAGAAAGTAAACAAGCAAATAAGACAAAAGTAAATGCCTTATAAGTCCTACTTTAAATTGACCACTTTGTTCTAATTTGTTAATAGTTCATAATATACTGGAAATGCACTGTAACACATTAATTATTCATTAAATAATTTTCTTTAAGTAGCACAAAACCCCTCAATAGCAGCTTCTTTAGCTTGAAGCAGTGGAAAGCTGCTGACAAACCAGCAAGTCTTCAGCATTTTCTTGGAAATATTTCATCCACTATCTCTAGGAAAAAAACCCACACTAATTTTGCACCTTATGCATTCACACACTTCTGTCCCTTTTAGATTTGTCTGCACAGCTACTATTTCAGTTGGATATATTTGTTTCTCCTTTGAGACTTATTCATATAACAAAGATTACAGCAGCTCCTCAGCTTTAGCATAGCTCTTCAAGTTCTATGGCCTTGTCCAGACAGAGCAGATAAATAGAAGAGGCCAAACTGCAGGGTCAGTTAAGTGGGTGATGGAGAGGGACAGTGGTTTGATGAGGGTGAGTACTCGATTGCAGTCATTTTAGACATTGATCATTAATTAAGTTCCAAATGTGTTCAATAACTCAGCTACTACTGAGTTTATTTTTTTATTGTTAGGGAGGATGAGGTCTTCCTATGATGAAAACAACTGAGATCATAATCATATGCTTTATATATTTCATCATTCAGAAAATTCAAAGTCTGGAAAAAAGATGTAAACATCAGAGCATAAGTTACAAACACAAATATTACTGGTTTGGGGTTTTCTTCTGTTTCTTTTTAGAATGGCTGCACCACAAAGCCATCCATTCACATCTTCTACAGATTCCTGTAGTATCACTCATTTAATAAGAAAAATCTTTTAATTCTGATCTGCATTATTTACTGAAAGGAGGTAGGCAAAAATGATGATACTAAAACATTGAAGAAGCCTGAATTAGTTTTCCAGATGGTTCCTGTTTAGCATACTCCCTTTGAAACAGCATCCTACCAGGCAAAGGCAAAACCAGGCAACTCGGAATTCCTCAAGGAGTCAGTCCAAAACCTTTTGACCAGGATCCATCTGCTCTGTCTTATTAAAAAGGAACACTGCTACTAAAGCCAATATTTCTATTGTTTGCAATTTATAGGAACATTTTGGACAGTAGATTCTTATCCTGATTTTCAGATCATTTACCTGCCTTTCATGGGCTATGGCTGTTCAGAGACAACTCGCTGGGATTGCTATGAGATGGACAGGGGAGCTGACTAACATATTTTCAGGGAAAGGCATCTGCCCCAACTCCACATTCACCATCAGTTCTTTGCATGTCCTCACAAGTTTGACATTTGCTGTATCAGAAAGGATCACTGACATCCATTCTGTAATTTCACCCACTGTGCTCAGTCCTCTCTACAGTAGTGGGCATCAGAAAGGCTTTTAGACCCTTGTAAGGCATCTGGAGAGGGAGGACCTACCACTTCACTTTGGAGCTGCAGTGAGTAATTATTGCCAGCATTAAAATTGCATGCTTCATTGCCAGTCTGAATTTACCTGGCTGCTTCTTTTGAACACCAGCTCTTGAGATGTCTTCCTCTGCAAGAGTGACAAATCCTCTGGCACTGGGCATCTCTCATTTTGTAAAGTATGTATAGACTTTCAACACAGATTTTCTTTTGATAATCTCAAAGTCTTGCTATACAAGACATTTTTTTCAATCTCCCAAATAATTTCCATGGTCCTTCTTGAGCATTTTCCAATTTTCAACATCATTTTTTAAGAATGAACAGCAAAGGTAGATACAACATTCTGACATACTACTCTCATTTATAATATCCAAAGATTAGGCTAGGGCCCACTGCCACAGTATCTACTGGGATCTCATGCTTAATTGCTTGTCCACTATGACCTTTAAACACTTTCCCCACACTCCTTACCAAAACACAGTTTCTCATAAGTAAGAATTTGTTTCTATATATATATGACTGTGTATCTAGTTCTACTAAACCATATTCTATTTAAATATGTTCAAGTGATGAAATTTAACTGTGCACAGTTATACCACTGACAACTCCGTGATCAATACTAATTTTTATGACACCAGTTTTACTCTGAGCTTTATAATTTTAACTAACAGTGGAGTAAGGTGCACAAATGTGGAAGAATTCCTCCCAAAATATAATGGAATTTTTTTTTAATTGACAACTCTTGCTCTAAAGTGTTTAAATCTATGTTATCATGCATACGCTGTATTATCTTTCCTTTTCTCTGGAATTACATAGGTGGCATTATAAGCTAAATGTGCTTGTTCACAAAACATTTAATGCTAATTCTTTTTAGAAGAATTCCTTTTATTAATCAAGAACTTACAATTTTCACAGACAGAACAATCTGATAATCAGTCACAGTTCTATAACTAGCTCATTAAGGGCAAGAATATTTTAAACAGCTGTCTCCTAATAGCAAAAAATATACGTACTCTACTAGGTGCAAAGATCTTGGTAAATTCTAAACTGCCTCTAATATCTCTCTACCTTTTTTGGCTATTATAAGTTCTTTCAGAAAAATAAAATCCTTTCTTTCATAAAAGGATAAAGAAAATTACTATGCATCTACTGATTATAATCAATCCATTTAATGGGAAGATGCCATAAAGAATACGAGCAAGATGACGAAATAGATGTTCAATTTCCGGCACTCACACATGGTCACAGAGGGGATTCAGTATCACTAGAATTTATTGTGTTTCCATTCAATTTTGCTGATATTACCCATTTTGGACTATCAAGGTCAGAAATGAAAAGAAGTGAAGACAACCTAGGACTATGGCAAAAACAATCCTGTGGATGTTGGGTTTGGGTTTTTTATGAAATAACCCTCACAAAAAAAGGTCAATTGCTTCACATTTATCTTATGAAAATCTACCTATGCTGGAGCAGAACCTAATGTTGTTGAGAAAGAAATAGAGTGTAAGTTTAGATATAATTTCTGTAATGGCAAATTAAGACAAGGTATATAAGGAATTGTTAAAATTGCAGAGGCCCAGTGTCTCTGTACTTGAAACTCCTTGAATTTGACTGGAGTGCACTGGTATCATTCACAACCTTGCACCACCAGTCTTGATGTTGACTAGTAGCAAGCCTGCTGGACATCATTCAACAGTGACAAAGAGCAAGCATGACCTTGCAGTGACAGTGAAGGATCCTTGTTTTACGACACCCTTTGAAGCACAGAAGCCCATCTAATGTCATCAAGGATGCACACATAGCCTAAAATTCTGTCCTGACCAGCAAAGAATAAGAGCCAGGGTTTCTAAGTCTGTAGGTTTTACAAAAAGAGGTATATGAAAATACTTTCAAAGAGGTTTGTTATAAAACTCATTAAATCATTATCCACTTAGTTCTGTATGCTATGCAGAATATTCTTAAGATGCAATAATGAAGAGTTTGTTTGGAGTCAACCATATAATTTACTATAACAAACCCACACCAAGAAATTCTTCATACTATATTAAGATGCTGCTCTCTTATCAGATACAACCACAGAATGGAGAAGCAAAGCTAATGTAGCTGTCAACTGTCAGCAAGCTCTGAGCATCCCAGGATAAATGAATCCCTCAGGAGTAATTCTGCTGAAGTCACTAACAGATATATTTGGGCTCTCAGTTCAACCGTTGTTCTCTGAGGCAGAGAACCCTTGGGTTTTATATTGTATTCTCTCTTATGTCCCCGAAAATGGACCTTCATCTCTAATGTTCTTATATCTGCAATCTAACACCTGTATGATCCCTACACAATACAGATAGTTATTTTAAAACATTTGACTTTTACTGGGAAAAAATGTACCACCTATGTTACACATATACATATTCATCTGCATATCAGAGTGGGGATTTTTTTAATCATTTAAAATCCACGTATTAAAGAATTTCATCCTATTCCTATGTATTCTTTTAAATTTCCTATTCACATTTTCAAAATGAAGCAAGTAGAGGAGAAACAATGAGAGGTGGTTCTAGTTTGCTTCAGGATGATGTGTTTCAGCTTATGGTGCTTTACTGTATCTCTCAAACCACACTAGTACTAGATATCTCCCTGTGGAAAGTAGCAATTACCTTCAATCTCTCTGATCTGAAGTAATCCCTGCTACATGCACAGCTCATTGTGAGTGATGAGGGCCTACTGTTTGCTGAGTCTAAAACCAAATGATCTTTCACAAGCAAAATTTAAACTTGAAATAGAATTCTCTGGCTCTTGATACCTACTCTATTTTTTCAGTGTACTTTATATATTCCCAAATAAGGTTCAGGCTGGCTACAGATGGTGCTGGTGCGTAATGAGACGGGCTCAGAAGCTGCTCCAGTTCCCAGGGGAGAGTTCTGTAATGGAACTAACTATGTATTGTCCACCTTATACACTAGATTTGATTTTGGACTATTTGCCAAACTGTGTTTGTTTATTGCTTAGCACTGGAGGGCTTCCATTAACTGTGCGTCGATTGAGCATAGACAATGGGGCGAGGAGAAATGGAGCAGTTTTTTCTTCTGAGAGCTGATGCAATCCCCTTTCTTTAGCTGAGAGTTTATCCCCTTCGTTGACAGCAACTGTTTAGAAATAGTCTGGCATCTATCTACACGATGCTAGTGAGACACAGGGTTTCTTGACCCTTTGAATAAGCTCCACATGATTTACTGAAGATAAATGCTTCCAAAGTTTATAAGACCACAAAAATTTCACTGTCACTCACAGATGAGAATGGAAATGGCTACCACTCATTTGGGGAGAGATTACTATGGATGATCCTTGATATTTTGTTTGAATACCACAGCAACATGTTTTTTTGCAATCATGAAACAAAAACTTCACCTTAGCAAATAAATTTCAATTAGATGTAAATTGAAGGTGTTTTTTAACTAATTCAATTATTCACTGTTTTAGTGAAACAAATAATCAAGAAACTAAATTAAGAATAAATAAATTCTTATCATGATAATAATGATTTAATTATTTGGAATTACATTTAAACATAAAGGTCCAGGATAAGCTTCTATTTTATTGTCCAGTTTGATACCTTTTTTATTGTCCAGTTTGGCTATAGCTTTTAATATCCACTATATATGTATCTCCTTCTGAGAAATAGCATGACAACAGAACATAGGTAAACTACTGATTCACCAGTATAGTTCACAAATTCAGTTCAGCTACAAAATTCCAAAATTTAAAACAATTCTATCATCATTCTGGCTGTACATGGGAAAGAAAATGAGAAATCAGAATCCTAACAGGCTGCAAATAGATGAAAGAAAAAGTTCTATTTCAATATGCAAGTATTCACCTATTTAGTATACAGACAAAAAGAGAATTTTAAAGTCAGACACAGCAGTACCTGTTGAACTTGTTCTTATCAACTTTTATTGTATTGGTGCTATTTAACCTCCTAAACTATTGGTTAAACATTAAAACAAGATTATAAGAATATAAGACACAGAGAGGAGATAAATTGAGAAATTATTTCCATATGTATCTACTATAAGCACATAGCTAAGATTTTATAGAAATATATTTGAATATATATAAACACATATATGACTTAGATACTACACTTCATAGTATTTGTAATAGAACGAAGTAGGTGAAATTATATTCAGAGAATCACACTGAGTGGGGATTTTCTAGACTTTGCCCACATCAAATCTACTCAAAATATATTGGGAAGATGTACAAAATATGATCACTGATGCTGTCTGCATATTTTGAGGACCCTAAAAGGGAGCTCACTGCGACCCACTAGGCTTTAGAACTTAGTTTCCTGGCAAAGGATGGTCAGATAGTGTCTGCTTACCCTGCTGAGCTTAGCTCCTCCTTCACATTGTAGAGATGGGATTTGTGGTGCTGGAGTAAGCTGACAATCACTTCAGAAGACAGATCTTTTCAGAGTGCAATTCTTTCTGAGTCTGGACAAGCTGCATTAGGGAGATTGCCCTTATTCAGTGTGCACAGCCTCAACACAGGCATGACTACCTGTGGGAACATGGTGGGGCACAGACCTCAGTGACAGTGCACATAGCTGGATGTGTTCTTTGAATTACACTTAAAATGTGCACCTTAGCAGTACAGATCTGCCCTCCCACACGAAATCAAAACCATTTCAGATATAACAACACAACCCATAGTACAGGTATAAATACCCAAATACCAGACAAGAAAAATGCTCTTCTGGCCACATCTCTGCACGTATTCTGGCACAGCAAAGTCAGCCAGCCTCTGTGAAGTTTAACATGCTGGGAACCATGCCCATAACATGGCAAGGAAGCAGGAGACAGGGAATATGGTCCCATAGCACCATCATTCACATCTGGTTTTATGAAAATGTTTCAAGTATGAAGAAGGAAATCTCACAAGCAAAAGGAAGCCACAAATAAAAGGAAGTCTGCTTAAAAATAAGTTTTCTGATGAAAGTTTGCAATTGTCAAATTAATTGAAGAGGCCATTGAGTTTCAAACATCTTTGTTTTTCCTTTCACTCTGAAATAGTTATCTGCTCTTTTGTGTTTTGCATGACTGCACAGCACAGCGTATGGTCACTGAGAACACTAACTTTTTTTTGTTTCCAGCAATAATAGCTTTGGAGAATTCAATCACAACTGGAAATTCAGAAAGCTAGTCCCAGGCTATTAAAAGAAGAAGTTAGTCTTAAAAGCACTTGCCATAAAGGCAAAGTCATACATCCCCTTCCTGTATGACAGAGTAAGACAATGGTACACAATTAGCAATGTTGCTGAAAACTCATTCACTTAGTGAGTGATTTAGTAACAGGTACCTCACTTTTAAGTTTGGGGTTTTTTTATGTGATATATTCAGTCTTTTCACGGACTTAACCAATATTAAAGCAGTACCTAGGCTCAATTCTGTTTTGCAGAGAATATAATTTAGATAGTCAGGAGTAAGTTCACAAGGAGAAAATTTCATGCCTCCTTGCCTGCCTCTGTCAAATACCAGCTGCATCTCTGTTCCTCTGAGAACCCAAGAGCTCACAGCACATATGACCATTATATAAACATTATTAAGATACTCATCATCTGTTTCAAACCCAAGGTAACAAAAAAATCACAATATAGGTGTTCAGCTACATACTTTGGTTTATGGTATGATAAGCATTCACTAGAAACCCTTAAACTCAGGTCCTTTTCCCATGACTGTCATCAAAAAGGGAGCATGGAGTCAGCCACATTTTCTCTCAAACACTCCACCTTAATCAGGGCTATTTCAAACAAAGGAGGTCAGATTCAGCAGAAAGGACTGGGAGCAACCCTGGAGTTTTTTGGTACATTTTGTTTTGCAGTGAGCAGAGTGACTTTGAAAGAATCACTGAGCCATCTCACCCAGGAGCAAAAGCTCCTTTCCAGACAGGTTTGTAAATCTTTGGTATTTCCTTCTTCCTAGCTTGGAAAACTGCTTTCTCATTATGCTGGACTGCCTTCCAGGAGTTCCTCCGTTTGGCACCTATGACCCCATCAGTAGTGTAGGAGACCCTCAAGGTCCACACTGGGCCCAAGGAAGCTTCAATCACCCTATGAGACTTTCTCCCTGCTTATCCTTAGGAGGAAAGGCAACAGGTAACAGAAAATATCTCATTTGAAAGTACTTTGCTAGTCATTACAGGCAGTATTTAAACACTACATACTAGAACAAAGAAATGGCATTTTGACCTCACAATTCTGAAATCATAGCAACCCAATGAGCAAAATTAGGAGTTCAGCTATATTTTCTGAATGACTTTCGCTAGCTGAATTTTAGCAACATATTTGTTTAAATGTTGCTTTGCTGGAGTTTTCAGAATAAGCAGCCATCACAGCCAGATTGGTCTTGCATGAACTGAATGAAGAATTTCCATTTTAAGGTCTTTTCTGCT
Source organism: Acridotheres tristis (assembly GCA_037013685.1). NCBI lineage: Eukaryota > Metazoa > Chordata > Aves > Passeriformes > Sturnidae > Acridotheres > Acridotheres tristis. The sequence continues at coordinate 20,144,546 of CM072894.1, read as the reverse complement.
TACTTTTAGGTTTTGTTGATGTGACTTTGTGTCTCTCTGTGTTTGAGACTACTTTGGGGACCTCATGCAGTAAGTTACAATGATGGAGCATGACAGTC